>LR749500.1:933754-1065618 GCA_902729485.2 Mus minutoides
AGGCTTGCTCCACAGGAGTAAATTAATCCCTGATTCTGTAAAAGCAGTCAACTTCACACAACTCAGGAGGTCATAAGCCCTAACAGGAAACCTACCATTGTTGTTTTACTAAATAATCATGTTGTTAAACTGCCTTTTAAATATGTTTTGTACCGACAAATTAATGTTGCTCTTAACCTTAGCCAAAAAAAAAAAAAAACAAAAAAACCTTCTGCGGTAGGCAGAAGTTAAAGCAGAGACTCAGAATTGGTCAAAGTTCTGAGAAGGAGGCTGTTGAGCATTGCACAGCAGGCTGGACTGGAGAGCGGGAAGCTTAGCCAGAGTGTCTAAGTGGGTGGGTTAGGTGTGAGGGAGGGAGAGACAGCTTCTTCAGAGACAGTTTTCAGTGAAACAGTTCTCTTTATTGGAGGGGAACGGGGCTATATAAGCCTCAGGAAGTGGGTAGGAGTTTGCAGGGGGGTGGGGGATGGGGACATACATGCTGGCAATGCTTCATTTGCATGGAGAGGAATTCTAGATGTTTGTTGAACATGTCCTTATAGGGAGCGAGGAAGTTAAACCTGTAACCTGGCCACCCTGCTATGTGGCTACCTCAGGGTGGCAGAGGTGGGGGGGTTGCAAGGCCATGGGCACAGGAGCATGCAGCCCAGAGCAAGGAGGACGCAGTCTTATTCCTGCCAGACTCAGGCTGAGAGTTTCTGTATTTAGACACATCTTGAACTCACTCTTGCTCTGACCAGCTCCTCCAGTTGTACAGCTTTCTGGCCCCACACAGCCCTAAACTGGATAACTACATCAACCCTCTCAAGGACCAGGAGACATCTGGGAAGAGGGGGTGAATGGGAGGAGTGCCTCTGAACATTTGTGTCAGTGTCGTGCCCAGTGCTTGCCTTTCCGTTATGGTCACCTGCACAAGGTCAAGCTAGCAAAATCAGCCAACATTCCAAAAGCCAGCACTAACTGAACTCAGCCAGTTTCTACCACCACCTCAGAAAAGGAAGAAAGGAAACAGAAAGAGAAGGTAGGAGCATCTGGGAGTTAAGGGTGGGGAGGTGGGTGGGGAGCTAGGATGAATAAGGTCAATGCATATGTATATGAAGTTGCCAAGGAAAAAGAATGAAAGAGAATTCCTCTCCAGTATGTCACAGAGTTTCATCCACAATATAACACTTACTAAAGGCATGTATACTTATACTCCAGTTCTTGCCTAACACAAGCTCCCCAGGACAATTCTGCATAACACGGGTCATTTGGCAGAGCCCTTTTCTGTGCTACTGCAATGGCAATCTGTGTACTACCTTAATGCCACCTCCTAAGTCCATGCTTTCCTTACCCCCTGAGGGGTATTGTGGCTGGCTCTTCACGGGATGGCAGTCCCAAGCCCCCATTTCTGGTTAGGAGCACCATGTGACCAAGTTTTGACAGTGTATGTGAGTGGAAGCAATGTTCATCCTTCTTACCTGACTCATAAAACTTCTCAGAACTTTGCTTAATCTCCCTCTCTTTCTTCTCTTTAGAAGCAGAAAATGCTAAGACCCAAAGAGATGGTTGTTAGAGGTCCTAGTGGGGCAGAGACAGGGTGTCTGTGTGTGTGTGTGTGTGTGTGTGTGTGTGTGTGTGTGTGTGTGTTATATTTTATAATCTTACACAGCCACCAGTATTCAAACATGGAAATCACCCTAATGCTTATTAATTCTAATCCCTTCCCAAAGATTCCACACAGCAGCACCAGAGTTTCGTTTCTACTCTCCTAACCTAGCACTTCACAGTGGTCATTGAAGTCCAACTTGAGTTTTGGAGGGGACAAATCATATTCAAAGAACCAGTTATTATATTAGTTTGCTGAGGCTTCGTCATGGTTAATCTTGGTTGTTTAATCTTGGTTGTCAATTTGACTTGATTTGGAATCACCATGGAGACACGCAAAGATGTTTCCAGAAAGATTTAACTAGTGAGGAAGGAGCTGCTTTGAATGTGGGCAGCAGTATGTCGTGGGAGGGGTCTTGGCGTTAATAAAAAGGGAAAGAGAGCAGAGCAGCACCCACCATCTCCCTTTACTTCCTGATTGCAGGAGCAATGTGACCAGCTCCTGCTGCCAGAACTCCCACCACCACCACCACCATCACCACCGCCACCACCACCACCACCACCACCACAGTTTATGTCCTTTCTTCAACTATAAGCCAAAATAATCCCTTCCTTAAATGGTTCTTTGTCAAGTATCCTATCACAGCAGTGACAAAAATCAACTGGCTTTCATAACAAAGTATCACCAACTGGGTGGTTAAGCAAGAAAAATAGGCATTTTCTCATAGGTATGAAGGCTAGAGGTCCTAGGCCAGGATGTCAGCAGGCAGAGCTTCTCCTGAAGCCTCTCTCCTTGTTCCCTCAATGTCCTCACAGGATCTCTTCTCTATACAGGCATCCCTGGTGTTTTCTTGAGTGTCAAAATCTCTTCTTATAAAGACAACAGTCAGACTGTATCGGGCCCAATATAGTTTTACCATTGTTCCTTCATGAACATGGAAAGCCAACATATGAATTTTGGAAGGCACAACTTATCCCATCACAATGATCTCTCTCTCTCTCTCTCTCTCTCTCTCTCCATATATATATAATCACACTCTCTGCCTATGTCCTTCCTTCTTTCTTTCCTGTCTCTGTCTTCCCCTCCTCCTCTCTCTCCCCTGTCTTCTCCTCCATCCAGTAAATTAGCTGAAATAATTTCCATGAAGTAAGTAGGCACGTGTGGAGTGAATTCCAAGAAATGTCATTTGATTGGGGTTGGGGGAACGAGCTTACCAAAATGGATGCAATTTTGTAGAGTCAGAGCGAACTCTTAAGTGTTGAAAAGACAGACAAATTACCCAGCTCTAGTCAGTGTGAGCCTTTATTTCTGGTCACCTCCGCCGTTGAAATGCACATCTTGAAACCCTTTTAAGTTCTAAGACATCATCTCCTGCATAGGAAAAGGCAAAAGTGAACCCAGTTAAAGCCAGAGCATGGCTGTGCGTGTGGTGTTTGCCTGAGATGGCTCGCTTTCCAGTGGCTCGAGGAGAGTATTCTTTTTACATTTTAATAACACTCTTTTTAATTAAAAATCAGTTTTTGTATATATATATATATATATATATATATATATATATATATATATATAGTGTGTGTGTGTGTGTGTGTGTGTGTGTGTGTGTGTGTGTGTGTGTGTGTGTCTGTATACCCCACTGTGAGAGTGTGGAAGTAAGAGGACAACCCACAGAAATTGATTTCTCTCTTTGCATCATGTAAGCCCCTGAGTCTTCCTCAGGTTATCAGGCTTGACAATGAGTGCCTCTGCCTGCTGAGCCATGGCCTAGCCCATTAATAATGCATTTTCAAAGGGAAATAAAATAATCCCTTTGTTTTATTGTTCTGGCTGGTTTTATGTGACAACTTGACACAAGTCAGAGTCATCAGAGAGGAAGAACCCTCAATGGACAAAATGCCTTCATAAGATCCAGCTATAAGGCCTTTTGTCAGTGGAGGAGGGCCCAGCCTATGGTGGATGGTGCCATCCCTGGGCTGGCAGTCCTGGGTTCTATAAGAAAGCAAGCTGAGCAAGCCACAGGAAGCCAGCCAATAAGCAGCACTTTTCCATGGCCTCTGCATCAGCTTCTGCCTCCAGGTCCCATCCCTGCTTGAGTTCCTGTCCTAACTTCTTACAATGATGGATCTGGAAGTGTAAATCGAATAAATCCTTTCCTCCCCAACTTGCTTTTTGGCTGTGGTGTTTCATAAGCAGTAATAGAAACCCTAAGTAAATCAATTATATTCAAGAAGAATTAACAAAGGGTCTTCAGCACCTCTCCTCCGATAGTTGCATTTCTCACTGCTGTGACCAAAGGCCTCATAGAGATAGTGTAAGGATGGGGCCGTTTGTCTTGGCTTGGGAGTTTTAGAGACATGCCAGTCTGACATGGTGGGGAGATTGGCAGATGGATCAGCTACATTAATGATGGAGGAGCATGTAGTGAGTTCAGAGAATAGCATCAGAGGCAGACCTGGGCTACTAACGCATTTCAGCCAGACAGTCCCATGTCTCAAAGGTTCTACACCTACTTAAACAGCGCTACCTCCTGGAGACCAGGTGATCAAGCATGGGAGCCTGTGGAGCACATTTTGGCCAAAATCAAAGCATCTTAGAAAATACATTGAAAGCACACAGGTTGAGATGCTACTTGAGAAGTAGATGCTGCTATCAAACCCAGGGGACCCAATGGTCTGGGAACAGCTTGCAGGAAGAACGTGATCCTACGTGCTTTTCAACACCAGTGAGCACACCACTTCCTTTCCTGTGGACACAATCATGAAGCAAAAGCAGCAAGGCTGTTATTCCTCTGCCTTACTTAGGGTGCTTTCAGGTGAGTTTAAATTAAGGAGATGCTCTTGCCTAAACCCATCACTGGCAGTGACCAACTTGAACTGGGGGGAGCGGGGGGGGGGGGGAGACCAGAAAGGGGAGGAGAAGCAAGAAGGGAGAACAGGAGACGGTGACTGTCAAGACAAATACAATATTTGGGAATGAAAATGTCATAAAGAAACTCATTATTTTGTATTTTCACTAAAATATTTCAATGAACTCTACACCCACACACATGCAAGCAAGCCTAATTCAACTCGGTGGATTATTTTTGTTTTTAAGACAGGAAAATAGAAGGTGGACGCGTTGGGAAGAAGAAGGTCAATATGGTTAATGTTATTAAAATACATTATGAAAACTGGGAGTGGCAGANGGTGACATCTAGTTACAGGGGAAGGCCTACCTTCTCTGTCCCCACACTCTTCCACTCTTCATCATGCTGAGACCTGAGTCTGCACTCCCCTTCACAGGGATGTCCTTTGTCTCCCCTGATCACTGAAACGGACTGGCACAGCTGCTAGAGCTTAGGATCGGTTCTACCACTTGGGTTGACACCTGGGAGGTCTGAGCTGGCATCCTGTACTCAGGAGATCCAACCTTGAGTTTTAGGTTGTTTTGTAAATCCCTCTTAGACTTGGTTGTGCTTCTGCCCTCTGCCTGACCCAGGCAATTTATCCATAGTGCCTGAAGTTTTGCAGTTATGATTAAAAAAAAAAAAAATAGAATGTGCCGTTGCTATTTGTACCATCTGGGAGACAATGGTAGGATGTTCTCAGGCAAAGGGGGAACTAACAGAGAATCAGGGCACCAGACTTGTGCTGGTTGCATAAACACAACATCCCACCAATGCTCTCATACATCCACTCTAGGTTGACACATGAGCTCTGATTCCGTTTCAGAGTTACTAGTAAGGATTAGAATGCACTTCCCATCGCTTTCCCCTTCCCACCAAGCTCCCTAATTGTTCCTAAAATACTCCCTCCAATGCCCAGCAGGTGCTTTGGTGCAGAGGGAGAGAAGTGTTCTCTCTCTCTCTCTCTCTCTCTCTCTCTCTCTCTCTCACACACACACACACACACACACACACACACACACACACACACCTGACCCCACCTTCCTCTTTTCCTCCTACTCTGACAACTTGTCCTGCCTTTTCTTTCTCTCTGTTCAGGATTTTCTATAATCAGATCTTTTTTCGTTTCTATCTGATGTCCTTCTGTGTTCTAGAGTGTGTTTAAAACCACCTCTTTCTTGAGGAAATAAATCTCAATTCCTAGACATCATACAGAAAGTGGGTTCTCTTAATAGAGAGAAAAAAAAAATACAGATTGCCAAAGGAGGAAACACTCCTCTACACAACTGTGGTCAATGATATGGGTATTTCTCTTTTAATGTTATCCTCCCTCTATCATTTCAATTATCTGAGCCAAATGTGTTTTATACTTCAAAGAGGCTAAAGTTTTGCTAAAGACAATTACTTTCACAAGCACACTTACTGTGATGGGCACTCAAAGCAGCCTGGGATTCATTCCCAGAGTCCTTATATGACTGTGAGCAGTGTACTACCAATTATATCAGATTAGTGGATCATTACATGGCCTTTATTAAGCACCTACTGCATGCCAAATATTCACATCTATTCATAAAATTAATTGAATTCTCAACCCAATCTGTAAAGCCAGCATTCCTTTCTTCATTGTGCGTTTTAGCACAGTTCAGAGAAGTAAGCAGATGTTCCCATCATCATACAGCAGTAAGTCCATTCAGACTCCTGGACTCAAGTTCAAGTCTTTGTGACTCCCTACTATGAGCCTTTTCCCTCGTGGATGCTGCAGTGGCAGCAGAACAAAGTTAAGAAGACAGAGCCACGGAGGAGAGTCTCAGGAAGCCCCACCCCTCCCCCAAGGACCTGTAGACACTGGTTCCCAGGGGGACTGACATTTTTTTAATTAGATATTTTCTTCATTTACATTTCAAGTGCTATCCCATAAGTCCCCTATACTCCCTCCCCCCCCCGCCCTGCTCCCCTACCCACCCACTCCCACTACTTGGCCTTGGCCTTCCCCTGTACTGGAGCATATAAACATTGCTAGACCAAGGGCCTTTCTTCCCCAATAATGGCCAACTAGGCCATCTTCTAATACATATGCAGATAGAGACATGAGCTCTGGGGGTTCTGATTAGTTCATATTGTTGTTCCATCTATAGGGTTTCAGACCCCTACAGTTCTTGGGTACTCTCTCTAGCTCCTACATTGGGGACCCTGTATTCTGCCCTATAGATGATTGTGAGCATCCACTTCTGTATTTGTCAGGGACTGTCAAAGCCTCACAGGAGACAGCTATATCAGGGTCCTTTCAGCAATATCCTGCTGGTGTATGCAGTAGTGTCTGCATTTGGTGGCTGATTATGGGATGGACCACACAGGTGGGGCACTCTCTGGATGGTCCATCCTTTCATTTTAGCTCCAAACTTTGTCTCTGCTCCTCCTTCCATGTATATTTTATTCCCTATTCTAGGGAGGAATGAAGTATCCATGCATTGGTCTTTCTTGATTTTCTTGTGTTTTGGAAATTGTATCTTGGGTATTCTAAGTTTCTGGGCTAATATCCGCTCATCAGTGAGTGCATATTAAGTGACTTCTTTTGTGATTGGGTTACCTCACTCAGGGTGATAGCCTCCAGATACATCCATTTGCTCAAGAATTTCATAAATTCATTGTTTTTAATAGCTGAGTAGTACTCCATTGTGTAAATGTACCACATTTTCAGTATCCATTCCTCTGTTGAGGGACATCTGGGTTCTTTCCAGCTTCTGGCTATTATAAATAAGGCTGCTATGAAAATAGTGGAGCATGTGTCCTTGTTACCAGTTGGAACATCTGGGTATATGCCCAGTAGAGGTATTGCTGGATCTTTCGGTAGTACTATATCCAGTTTTCTGAGAAACTGCCAGACTGATTTCCAGAGTGGTTGTACTAGCTTGCAATCCCACCAGCAATGAAGGAGTGTTCCTCTTTCTCCACATCCTCGCCAGCATCTGCTGTCACCTCAATTTTTGATCTTAGCCATTCTGACTGGTATGAGGTGGAATCTCAGGGTTGTTTTAATTTGCATTTCTCTGATGATTAAGGATTTCGAACATTTTTTTAAAAGATTTATTTTTATTTATTATACGTAAGTACACTGTAGCTGTCTTCAGACACTCCAGAAGAGGGAGCCAGATCGGATGGTTGTGAGCCACCATGTGGTTGCTGGGATTTGAACTTATCACCTTCGGAAGAGCAGTCGGGTGCTCTTACCCACTGAGCCATCTCACCAGCCCCGATTTCGAACATTTTTTAAGGTGTTTTTCAGCCCTTTGGCATAATTCAGTTGAGAATTATTTGTTTAGCTTTGTACCCCATTTTTTAATGGGGTTATTTGCATTTCTGGAGTTCAGTTTCTTGAGCTCTTTGTAAATATTGGATATTAGCCTCCTATCAGATTTAGAATTGGTAAAAATTCTTTCCCAATCCGTTGGTGGCCTTTTTATCTTATTGACAGTATCTTTTGCTCTTGTCTTCGAAACGTTAAAATATTCCAGGGTAAACAGTTAAACACTAGAATGTCGTGTCCGGTAACCACAAGACAAATCCTTAAAATGGGGACACGGGTATAGAAGTTCCCAAAAGGGGTGAAAGAGGGGATACTTAAAGTCACAGAGACCAAATTACACCTCCAGAAACTAGGTGAATCTGAACTCGAAACATGTTCCTCTGACATTTTTTTCAGTTGTGTATCCACTGGCAAGTTGCCCCTGCTCCTGCACAGAACTCCTCATCCTTGCTCCTGTAAGTAACCCAAGTTAAATGAAGCTCACCAGATAATGCCAACAAAAAGACAGGAAAGTAGAGAGAGAGTAGATTAGGAGGGGAAAGTGTTCAGCAAGAGTGGAGAGGGGACACAAGAAGTTAATGTGGGAAATGTGACCAAAATGATATATGATTGAAACACGTTATACAATGATACTATGGTTATGTATAATTACTATACTCTTCTTCTATTTCATTTTTATGTGTATCGATGCTTTCCTGCATGTATGTCTGACTGCCACATCTGTGCACTGCCCACAGAAGCCAGAAGGGGGCATCAGATTCCTAGGTGCTGCGATTCAAACCCCAGTCCTCTAGAAGAACATCAATATTTATAACCACTAAGCAATCTCTCCAGCCCCTAATTAATATATTCTAATTTCAAAAGGGAAGTTAAAGTCCTGGATCTCATCAATCTGGGCTCCAGTTCCCAGCACCATTTATTGTTTGACCCTGAGCAAGTTAAATGACCTTCTTAATCCTCAGTGTTCTCTAAAAGGGAATATTAATGATTCATATGACCTATGGCTGTTCAAGATTTAAGGAGATAAAATATTTTGTCTATTAAAGCATTGGGCAGTATCCACAGAGTACTACATTTTGGCCATACTACATTTTGCTGCCTCCCATCTTAACTACACTGAGGCTACTATAACAAAGACCCCATAAGCTGGATGATATATAAACAACAGAGATTTATCTCTTATACTTCTGAAGTCTGGAAAATCCAAGATCGAGGCACTATCTGATTTCATATATTATAAGGACATGCTTTCTGGTTCATGTATGGCCATTCTTAATAAAGATGTATCTTGATAAAGACACTGACTCTGTGGTCTCCATTCTCATGGCCTCCTCACCTTCTAAAGCCCCCAACTTCAGGTACCATCATTCTAAGATTAAGATCCAACCCAATCTTTCACTTGACTGGTTAGAGTTACACCAAGATATTTTCTATTATTTGTGGCTATTGTGAAGGGTGTTATTTGTCTAATCTCTTTCTCAGACCATTTATCATTTGTATAAGGAATTCTACTGATTTGTTTGAGTTAATTTTATATACAGCCACTTTGCTAAAATTGTTTATCAGCTGAAGGAGTTCTCTGGTAGAATTTTGGGGGTCGATTATGTATACTATCATATCATTTGCAAATAGTGAAAGATCTGTATGACAAAAACTTTAAGTCCCTGAAGAAAGAAATCAAAGAAGACCTCAGAAGATGGAAAGATCTCCCATGCTCATGGATCTATAGGATTAACATAGTAAAAATGGCCATCTTACCAAAAGCAATCTACAGAGTCAATGCAATCCTCATCAAAATTCCAACTCAACTCTTCACAGACATGGAAAGAGCAATTCTCAGCTTCATGTGGAAAAACAAAAAACCCAGGATAGCAAAAACAATTCTCAACAATAAAAGAACTTCTTGGGGAATCATCATCCCTGATCTCAAACTGTACTACAAAGCAATAATGGTGGCGCATGCCTTTAATCCCAGTACTCGGGAGGCAGAGGCAGGCGGATTTCTGAGTTTGAGGCCAGCCTGGTCTACAGAGTGAGTTCCAGGACAGCCAGGGCTATACAGAGAAACCCTGTCTCGAAAAACAAACAAACAAACAACAAATATATATATATATATATATATATATATATATATATATATATATATATATGTGTGTGTGTGTGTGTGTGTGTGTGTGTGTGTGTGTGTGTGTGTGTGTATGATATTGGTACAGAGAAAGACAGGTCGATCAATGAAATAGAATTGAAGACCCAGAAATAAACCCGCATGCGGCACGCCTCCCTCAACCAGCAAGAAAGTCATGCCACCACCGGGATCTTCTCAGTCAGTTTTATTCTGGAGCACCTTGATAGTAGATTCCCAGGACCCTGGACAGCAGCAGAGCTGCTGCTTTTATACTCTCCCAGGGAAGGGGGGAGGGTGTCGTAGTGGTTGTGGATTGGTGCATCACGCTACACCTCATTTGCATATGGCCCGTTCATTGGTGCCACAAGCTGTGCCTCATTAGCATATTTGGGAGGGGCTATTGCCTGAGGAGAGCCTGAAGAGAGTTGCGCATGCGCACTAGGCTCTCTTCCCTGACAGCCAGCCAGTCCCCCACCATCTTGTAATGGCAGGGGAGGCATGGCTTCCTACATCTCACAGAGAGCCGAGGCTTCATGGAGAGCCGAGGCTTCACGGAGATTCGGTTTCCTATGGGGCCGAGGCTCCACGGGGCCGCGGCTGCCTACGGAGCTGAGGCTTCCTACACCCGCACACCTACGGACACTTGATCTTTGACAAAGAAGTCAAAACCATACAGTGAGAAAAAGAAAGCATTTTCAACAAATGGTCCTGGTCAGTCTGCATGTAGAAGAATACAAATTGATCCATATTTATCACCTTGTACAAATCTCAAGTCCAAGTGGATTGAAGACCTCAACATAAAACCAGATACATTAAATCTAATATAAGAGAAAATGGACAATACCCTCAAATGCATTGGTTCAGGGGAAATTTTCTGAACAGAACACCAAAGGCTCACGCTCTAAGATCAACAACTAACAAATGGGACCTCATGGAACTGAAAAGCTTCTATAAAGCAAAGGACACTGTCAATATGACAAAATGGCAGCCTACAAAATGGGAAAAGATCTTCATTAGCCCTATATCTGATAGAGGGCCAATGTCCAAAATATATAAAGAACTCAAACCCAGATTCTTGTGGCACACGCCTTTAATCCCAGCACTCAGGAGGCAGAGGCAGGCGGATTTCTGAGTTCGAGGTCAGCCTAGTCTACAAAGTGAGTTCCAGGACAGCCAGGGCTACACAGAGAAACCCTGTCTCAAAAAACCAAAAAAATAAAAAATAAAAAATAAGTTTTCCAGGCAGTGGTGACGCACGCCTTTGATCCCAGCACTTGGGAGGCAGAGGCAGGCGGATTTCTGAGTTCGAGGCTAGCCTGGTCTACAGAGTGAGTTCCAGGACAGCCAGAGCTACACAGAGAAACCCTGTTTTGAAAAACCAAAAAAAAAAAAAAAAAAAAATTTAACTCAAGAAGTTAGACTCCAAAAAATCAAATAACCCAATTTAAAAATGGGGTACAGGGCTGGAGAGATGGCTCAGTGGTTAAGAACATTGACTGCTCTTCCAGAGGTCCTGAGTTCAATTCCCAGCAATCACATGGTGGCTCATAACCATCAGTAATGGAATCCGATGCCCTCTTCTAGTGTGTCTGAAGACAGCGTACTCACAATAAATAAATCAATCTTTAAAAAAAAATGGGGTACAGACCTAAACAGATAATTCTCAACAGAGGAATCTCAAATGGCTGAGAAGCACTTAAAGAAATGTTCAACATCCTTAGTCATGAGGAAAATGCAAGTCAAAAGGACTCTGAGATTCCACCTTACACCAATCAGAATGACTAAGATCAAAAACTCTAGTGACAGCAGATGCTGGTGAGGATATGGGGAAAGAGGAACATTTCTCCATTGCTGGTGGGATTGCAAACTGGTACAACCACTCTTGAAATTAATTTGGCTGTCCCTCAGAAAACTGGAAATAGTTCTACCTGAAGACCCAGCTATACACAAAAGATGCTACACCATACCACAAGAACATGTGTTCCATTATGTTCATAGCAGACTTATTCATAATAGCCAGAAGATGGAAACCCAGATGTTTCTCAACCGAAGTATGGATACAGAAAACGTGGTTCATTTATACAATGGAATACTATTCAGCTATTAAAAATGAGGACATCATGAATCTTGCAGGCAAATGGATGGAACTAGAAAATATTATCCTGAGTGAGATAACAGAGAACCAAAAGGACATGCATGATATGTACTCACTGATAAGTGGATATTAGCCAATAAATACAGAATACCCATAATACAACCCACAGACCATAAGAAGTTTAATAAGAAGGAAGGCCCAAGTGAGGCTGCTTCAATCCCACTTAAAAGGGGGAACAAAATAATCATGGGAGGAAGGAACTTGATTGGAAGAGGGGAGGGGATATGGGAAGCAGGATCAGAGATGGGAAAAAAAAAAAAAAACAGGAGAGAAAACCAGAGAGCCAAAAGAATGAATGGAAATATACAACTTCCGGGGTGTTGGAGGTGAGGGGACCCTCTAGAAAGTATCAGGGACCCAGGAGGTAAGAGGGCCCCAGGACTCAATGGGGATGGCCTTAGCTGAAATGCCCAACAGTAGGGAGATGGAACCTGAAGAGACCACCTCCTGTAGATAGACAGGGCCCCCAGTGGAGGGATAGGGCTGTCAACCTACCTTCAAAATTTTTAACCCAGAATTGTTCCTGTCTAAAAAAATACAGGGACAAAAGTGGAGCAGAGATTGAAGGAAAGGCCATCCAGTGACTGGCCCAACTTGGGATCCATCCCATAGGAGGGCACCAAACCCTGACACTATTACTGATGCCATGTTGTACTTGCAGACAGGAGCCTAGCATGGCTGTCCTCTGAGAGGCTCTACCAGCAACTGACTGAGACAGATGCAGATACTTACAGCCAACCATTGGACTGAGGTCGGAGATCCCTATGGAAGAGTTAGGGGAAGGATTGAAGGAGCTGAAGGGAGTGGCAACCCCATAAGAAGACCAACAATATCAACTAATCAGGACCGCGGGAGCTCCTAGAGACAAAGCCACCAAACAAAGAGCATCCATGGGCTGGTCTGTGGCCCCCAGCACATATGTAACAAAGGATTGCTTTGTTTGGCCTCAGTAGGAGAGGATGTGCCTAATCCTGTAGAGACTTGAAGCCCCAGGGAAGGGGGATATGGTGGGCCAAGATGGGAAATAGGGGTTGGGGGTGGAGCACCCTCTCAGAGGCAAAGGGAATAAGGTAAAGAACTCTTGGGGGGGGGGGGGACTCGGAAAGGGGGCACATTTGCAATGTAAATAAATAAAACAATTTGTCTTAGTCAGGGTTTCTATTCCTGCACAAACATCATGACCAAGAAGCAAGTTGGGGAGGAAAGGGTTTATTCAACTATGGAAGAGTTATTCATAGTTATACTTCCATGTTGCTGTTCATCACCAAAGGAAGGCAGGACTGGAACTCAAGCAGGTCACCAAGCAGGAGCTGATGCAGAGGCCATGGAGGAATGTTCTTTACTGGCTTGCTTCTCCTGGCTTGCTCTTTTATAGAACCCAAGACTACCAGCCCAAGGGTGGCACCACCCACAAGGGGCCCTCCCACCTTGATCACTAATTGAGAAAATACCCAACAGCTGGATATCATGGAGGTATTTCCCCAGCTGAATCTCCTTTCTCTGTGCTAACTCCAGCCTGTGTCAGACTGACACACAAAACCAGCCAGTATAATTTTTTTTAAAAGATTCAACACAATCAGCGCTTTGCAGTCTCTGAAGCAGTTTCATGTTGAAATGAAGTGAAATTGTACCTATTTCCTTGATATGTTTTACAAATAAGAAGCTGAGATTGAAGTGTGTGTGTGTATGTGAAAGAGAGAGAGAGAGAGAAAGAGAGAGAGAGAGAGAGAGAGAGAGAGAAAACCACTGCTTTTTCAAAGACAAGTACTGCAAATTGAGTATACATGGCTTCCAGTGGTTCATCTTCTGTGCCGCTGCTGGGTATGGGGCAAATCACCTCAGGTACTGTTTGTACCTGAGACATGAACCTGTGGGTCATAAAGACACCGAAGATGCTACTGAGAGGGCATTCATTAGCAGAGCAAAACAACACAAGGTAAGCCTAAGGGTCAACCGAGAGAGAAATGAAAAAAATACAAGCCATCATAATTACTTCATCTATCATTAGAAAGAATCAGCTCATCATTTTTTTAAAAAAAACAAATAAAAATTGGGCCATAATTAGGTCCAATTAACTCATCCTTCAAACACATTCTCCATGGACATCTGCTTTGGCTGCCTTTCTGGTAATTACAAGCCAGCTTCCCTCTGGAGGAGCAACCCCCCCCCCCCCCCCCCCCCCCCCCCCCCCCCCCCCCCCCCCCCCCCCCCCCCCCCCCCCCCCCCCCCCGTGACTGCCATTCTGTTTGGGAGTGACCCATCTCTAGGTCTAGGAGTGGATCTCAATAGTTTTAGGACACGTTCCTACCAGTATACATGAGATCCGTGGGGTTACCTAGACAATAAGCTTCGATCTTCCACTAAACATATTGCGGTCTCCTTGAGACATGTAGAAAGAACCTGCGGCAGTGAGACAAGGTGGTCAGGCTGCCTGAGTCTGGAGGATTGATTACCTACCTTATTTCTAGTCCTAAGAGACACCAGCCTAGAAGCTTGAGACACATCTACAACCCACTGAAAGGGAGAGTGTCATCCCATTCCACAGGCATCTGGGTACTTAGCCAATTAAGAGAATTGTCTAGAATCACAGATGTGTAGCCAGTTTTCATGGACACCAAAACCCTAGCTGTTAAGCACTCTGTCCACTTGGATAACCCTCTGCATTAGTTAAGTTTCTGTTGTGATGAAAGATCATGACTCGGAGTGATTTATGGGAAGAAAAAAAGTTATTTTACTGAGAGTTCCAGAGGGTAAGAATACATCACAGCAGGAGGGCCTGGCAACAAGTGGCAGTGACCACAGGGACAGGGAGCTGAGAAACACACACATCAGGAAATAGAAAGTACACTGAAGCTGGTAGTGGTGGCACACGCGGTAGGATTTGCTGAAGGAGGCAGAGGCAGGAGGATCACAAGTTCGAGGCCAGCCTGGGCTACACATTTTTGGAGCAGAGACTGAAGGAATGACCATCCAGAGACTGCCCTACCTGGGGATCCATCCCATAAACAACCACCAAACCCAGATACTATTGTGGATGCCAACAAAAGCTTGCTGACAGGAGCCTGATATAGCTGTCTCCTGAGAGGCTCTGCCAGTGCCTGACAAATAAAAAAGTGGATGCTAAAGCCATCCATTGGATGGAGCACAGGGTCCCCAATGAAGGAGGTAGGGAAAGGACCCAAGGAGCTGAAGGGGTTTGCAGCCCCATAGGAGAAACAACAATATGAACTAGCCAATACCTCCAGAGCTCCTTGGGACTAAACTGCCAACCAAAGAAAACACATGGTGGGACACATGTCTCTAGCTGCATGTGTAGCAGAGGATGGTCTAATCAGTCATCAATGGGAGGAGAGGCCCTTGGTCCTGTGAAGTTCTATCCCCCAGTATAGGGGAATGCCAGGGCCAGGAAGTGGGAGTGGGTGGGTTGGGGAGCAGAGGATGGGGGAGGGGATAGGGGATTTTCAGAGGGGAGACTAGGAAAGGGGATAACATTTGAAGTGTAAATAAAGAAAATATCTAATTTAAAAACCCTTAAAAAAGAAAAGAAAAGAAAGCACACTGAAGTTCTCAAAGGCTTTCTCCTTCAGGAAGGCTTCATCATTAACTTCCCAAACAGCATTAACCAACTGGGGAATCAAGTGTTCAAATGCCTGAGCCAACAGAGCATATTCCTGGTTCAAACCACCACATCCCCACAGCAAGCCAGCTCGGAGCTTGGGTGATGTGCCCAGAGTCACAGCAAAGATATACAAATGGTGGCGCTGGAATTCTGTCTCAGCAACTCTTTTATCCCTAAATCCTTTATGTATTCCTCTAACTTGAAGCTGAGTTAATTTGATAACACAACAAAACCATTAGCTGCTTTTAAGAGTAAGCTTCTATGGGGCTGCTATGCTTCGTCTGAATAAATTTACTTTCAGATTTTGTTGCCGTTGTTTTCTTTGACTGATTCATTTATTGAATGATTTTGTCATGTTTTGTTTTATAATGCTGAGAATTAAACACAGGACCTTATTGTAACTAAGCAAGTCATCTACCACTAAGCTGTAACTCACAAATGCCAAAAGACCACCAAGGAGCCGATTCAGATGCAATGGCACTAGGGTCTTTCTCTTCAAGCTCGAGCTCAGGCTCAGCCAACCCTAATGCAGCAGGATAGGAGGGTGAAGCTCGGAGCCCAGTTTCAGGCAAGCATTTATAGAGGTAGGCAAACGAGTAAGCCTGGATATTATGGAATTTTGTCCTTTAAAATAATTGGCTGGCGCTGGGAGCCAAACCATAAGCTTCACATCTGCTTTTCTCCTGATTGGTGAGTGTTAGGGAGGGAGGTGCCAGGTGTAGGTGGGTAACTGCTAGGTGCAGGCTTGTTGGTTTGAGTTCAACCTTAGATCAGGTTCTCTAAGATGGAACTTGAACCCAAGATGGAGTTGGTCTAGTCTCTCAGCCCAGAGACCTAAGATACTTTGTTTTTAACTTCACTTACTGTAATGATACTGGAAGGGGGAGGTGGATAAAGACCATGATAACTCAATTATATATGCAGATTCTCATTTATCCTCTGCATGAAGGATCTACAGGACAAAACTAGCACCTCTCACCAGAATCCATTTTATTTTTCCTGACTGTATGGTTGGACTACATTTCCCAGACTACCTTGCAGCTAGATGTTGCTATGTGATTAAGTTCTGGCCAATGAAATCCAATTAGAAATGATGTGCGCCTAAATCCATGCAATGGGCACGAGTCCTCAGTGTTCCTCCCCTTAACCATGTAGATAACATTAATATTCTCACACATGGCAGAAAGAACCTGGATTCTGAAAGACCCTGTGGATTGGAGATTTGACCCAGGGATCCCAACTGCTCAGAATGCTACATGAGAAAGACTAAACGACTTTTTTTCTTTAGTTGAATATTTTTGTTATGGCATTTTAACATTTTTATCGTGAGACCAGAGTCTACAGATCATGGGGAAGAACTGAGCATCCCACAGGTAAGCATAGGTACAGTATCTAAACCAAGTTGTCTACGAGAAGAGGAGGAAGAGACAGCTACAGAATTATATGTCTCCTTGTTCCTCTTTCCATCTTTCTGTTTGATGCTCACTATATGAATGTATAAAGCAGCTTGAGTCAGGAACTAAAGCAAGCCGCCGTGACCTTATAGTGTGGAGTGGCCATCAGACAGCAAAAACAGCAGCACACAGCTCGGGAGCAGTTCCTGAGTTTCTGAGTCTATGAGAAGAGCCTTAGGGAGAACCAGTACAACCCAGAAACACAGGTTACATAAAGACCAAAGATGAGAAGACTCTCCTGCCAGGGAAGAGCTTTAGAAAAGTATATTTTGAGAGATGTCTCAGTGTGTGCAGGTAGTTGTAGCAAGTTATAACAAGATGCCATCTTATTACAGGATGGTGATTAAATCAACACATATTTATTTATTCCGTTCCGGGGGCTTGGGAATTCAAGCACAAAGTGCAGACAGATGCAGTGCGCAGAGGGAGCTCACTCTCTCATCCACAGACCAGGCTTTCTTGGTTCTGAATGAGCAAGCAAGAAAGAACTCATTCGTGTCTCCTCTTATAAAGCATTAGTGTAACCAAAGGGCTCCAACCTCACGACCCAATCACAGCCAAAGGATCCTGTTTCCAAATACATCACAGGGTTTCAATGTGTGAATTCAGGGTGGGGGACACATGCATGAAATTATAACATTGGCGTTTCTTGAAAAAATAACCATGAACTAGCAAGATGGTTTGTCTGGTAAAGATGCTGCTGCCAAGCCTGAGAACCCAAACTCAGTCCTTGGGATCCTCAAGGTAGAACGAGAGGAATGACTCTCATATATTTCCTCAGAGCTGCACACATACTCTATGACACACATGTGCACACACATAATAAATGTAAATAAATAAATAAGGATGAAAAACCTCAATCAAATGGGCCAGTAACACTGGCAGACCATGGTTAGAACTTATTTTCCCTTTAAAGCTTTTTTATTACATTTTAATGTCTGTGTGGATCTGTGTATGTCTGTATTTATATGTCTGTGTGTTTCTGTATGTGTCTATGAGAGTGTCTGTCTGTATATGTGTCAGTGTCTGTGTATCTGTATGTGTCTGTGTGTCTGTGTGTGTCTATATGTGTGTGTCTGTGTATGTGTCTTCCTGTCTATCTGTGTGTGTGTGTGTGTGTGTGTGTGTGTGTGTCTATGTGTCTGTGTGTATGTCTGAGTGTATATGTGCATATGTGCCACTTGCTAGTTTTCTCTCCCCGTGTAGGCCCTGGGCATTGAACTCAAGTCACCAGCCTTGGCAACAGGTTCTTTCACCAATGAGCCATCTCAGCAGCCCCCAGAACTTCTTTTCTATCTCCCATAGTCAAAGTGTGCTCAGAAATCACCTTTTGGTAATTGCTTTCCCTTGAGTAAATAATAAAGCTGTGATCCCTTGACACATAAAGAACTTTTGTTGAAGAAAGAGGAGCAGGAGAAAGCTGCCACTCTCCATTGCCTGGGCAGTACGTAGGAGCAAGGACTCGAAAGCCAGATCCAACCCCCACTGTGGTGAAACCTGGACACACCTGGAGACTAGCTCAGCCTCATCTGTGCAATTATACTTGTGAGATACCATATTCTTACCATACTGCATGCCACGCACCAAGAACCACAGGATGTGCTACATTAATGTTGACATCATCTTTGAGGACAGGATTTTGACAATGTGCATCAAAAACACTGGCCCAGGGCTAGCAAGGTGGCTGAGTGAATGAATACAGGTCCTGTGTTTGTTTCCTAGGATGCTTGCAATCACCTCTACTATAACTCCAGGGTACATGATGCCTCCTCTCCAAAGGTACCTGCACACACACATATAAATAAATTAAATAAATAAATAAATAAATAAATAAATAAATAAATAAATAAAAATTTTTTTTTTAGAAAAATGAGACTAGAGAGCTAGCTCAGTTGTTAAAAATGTGTACTGGTCTTACAGGGGCCTAAGTTTGGTTCCCAGCACCCACATCTAGGGATTTATAACCACCTATAATTCCAGATCTGTCTGAGTTGGGGTTTCTATTACTGTGATAAAAGACTGTGACTGAAAGCAACCTGGGAAGGAAATGGTTTTTCCTTCAGCACATAGTTCCACATCACACCCCATCAGTGAGAGAAGTCAGGACAGGAGCACAAACAGAGCAGGAGCCTGGATGCAGAGGCTGGTGCAGAGGCTGGTGCAGAGGCTGATGCAGAGACTGATGCAGAGGCTGAAGCAGAGGCTGGTGCAGAGGCTGATGCAGAGGCTGAAGCAGAGGCTGATGCAGAGGCTGGTGCAGAGGCTGATGCAGAGGCTGATGCAGAGGCTGAAGCAGAGGCTGGTGCAGAGGCTGATGCAGAGGCTGATGCAGAGGCTGGTGCAGAGGCTGGTGCAGAGGCTGATGCAGAGGCTGATGCTGAGGCAGAGGCTGATGCAGAGGCTGATACAGAGGCTGATGCTGAGGCAGAGGCTGATGCTGATGGAGAGGCGGATTCAGAGGCGGATGCAGAGGCTGGTGCAGAGGCTGGTGCAGAGGCGGATGCAGAGGCGGATGCAGAGGTGGATGCAGAGGCGGATGCAGAGGCTGGTGCAGAGGCGGATGCAGAGGCTGGTGCAGAGGCTGGTGCAGAGGCGGATGCAGAGGCTGGTGCAGAGGCTGATGCAGAGGCTGATGCTGATGCAGAGGCGGATGCAGAGGCGGATGCAGAGGTGGATGCAGAGGCAGATGCAGAGGCAGAGGCGGATGCAGAGGCTGGTGCAGAGACTGATGCAGAGGCGGATGCAGAGGCTGGTGCAGAGGCTGGTGCAGAGGCTGATGCAAAGGCTGATGCAGAGGCCATGGAGGAGTGACGCTTAGTGGCTTGCTCCCCAGGGCTGCTCAGCCTGCTTTCTTATACCATCCAGGACCACATGCCCAGGGGTGGTAACACCTACCTTGAGTTGGACCCTTCCAAATCAGTCATCAACCAAGAAAATGTCCTACAGACTTGCCTACAAGCCAATGTTATAGAGGCATTTTGTCAATTAAGATCCCTTCTTCCCAGGTGAGTCACTTGTGTCAAGTTATATAAAACTAGGTGTCACAAGCTCCAAGGGATCCAGTGCCCTCCTCTGACTTCCACTGGCACCCACACACATGAGGCACACATTCACACATACATACATATACATATACATCAAATACATATACATGAGCACATAAATAAAAATATTTTGAAAATAAAAAAATAAATGTTGACCTGAGCCAATCTCTATGAGTTCAAGGTCTACAAAGTGAGTCCAGGATAGCCAGAGCTACACAGAGAAACCCTGTCTCAACAAAACAAAACAAAACAATTCTTTTAAATGCTGATACCATCCTCAGGACAGAAGTTTGATAATGTGCATCAAATACTCTGTCACAGGGCTGGTGAGATATTTCCACAGTAAAGGCACCTACCATGAACCGGAGTTCAATCCTAGGACTTTCAAAACAGAAGAAGAAACACCCCCCCTTAAGTTATCCTTTGATCGCCACACACATGCCACAGCATGCATGAACACACACACACACACACACACACACACACACACAGAGAGAGAGAGAGAGAGAGAGAGAGAGAGAGAGAGGTTTGATAAATTAAAAAGCATTGGATTGGCCTGGCAATTTTGTGCATGTAACAGTTTGTTCTTTGGGAAGGAATGTAAGGATTTACTGCTCCTTGCAGTATTAAGTGACCATCAGCAGAGGGCTGGCTAAGTAAACGGCCATAGAGGACAGGCATGGTTTACATAAGACACTGAATCGATGAAGACCTTGCTCAAGGCAAACCTTACATTATACAAGATTAAACTTCCCGCAGGGAAGAAAGTGGGAAGCAGGAGTCACATTATTTCAACTGTAACCATAAAGCAAGATTTAATTAATATTTTATATCCTACTATCTCAAACTATGTAACTCAAATTTGCATTGAATGTATATTTATTATGGAGGCACACAAAAACTTATGATATGGAAGAATAAGCAATGGCTAAGAGAGATGTCCACAACAAATCAATTTCTCCAAGTGTGACCCTACTCTCATCAATAGACTTTTTAAAACACTGGAAAAAACACACATCAGAATTTAAAATGTGGGGGCTGGTGAGATGGCTCAGTGGGTAAGAGCACCCCACTGCTCTTCCGAAGGTGATGAGTTCAAATCCCAGCAACCACATGGTGGCTTACAACCACCCATAATGAGATCTGATGCCCTCCTCTGGTGCGTCTGAAGTCAGTTATAGTGTACTTATGAATAATAATAAATGAATCCTTGGACTGGAGAGAGCAGAGACTGAGCAAGTGGGAGCAAGTGGAGCCGACCGGAGTGAGCGGGGGCCAAACAGGGTCGGCCAGAGCGAGTGGGGGCTGGCTGGAGCGAGCGGGGCTGACCAGAACAAGCAGGGTTAACCGGAACGAGGGAAAAAAAAAAGAATTTAAAATGTGCTGTAGGGATTGCTAATAACTTTCTGGTTCTTTACCCAGAGTTCCAAATGCTTCAGAGGGAACACGTGTTATTTTTATGCTAAGATACAATAAAAAGAAACAGAATTGGTGTAACACTGATGTCAGCCTAGCTTTGACAAAAACATATGCAAACACATAGTTATATAAAAGCTCATTCCACCTGTGATGATATAAAACACACATAATAATGCAGGAGTGACATTCTCTGCCTCCATGAACTGTGTGCTCAGCTCTCGCCAACACTTGGTCTCACAGATAGTTCTGGCATGGGTGACAAGAGTTCAAACGGGCCCAATATAGAGCCTATTAGATCTCCCAGAATGCACCACAGAATACATTAGAAGCCAAATTACATTGAATCTTTGACTTGTCTTACGTGTGTGTGTGTGTGTGTGTGTGTGTGTGTGTGTGTGTAAGTGCTGACAATATCTTTAAACAAAACAGAAACCATGTCATTTGAGTGACTCAGACAAAGACAAAGCCAGAAGGAGCCTTTAAACCAACTCCTGGCTGCCTTTCCTGGCCTCACCAGAGAGGGCTGTAAGGTGGGCAGGAAGGATATTGCTGCAATCCTCTTCACAATTTCATTTCCTTCCCACAGAAAAGGTAGCTGGAGATGTTGAAAGAGACATGAGGACCCAAAGGTCACAAAGGGAGGACACAGAGGACCTCCTGCTCTGCTGCCTCTCTGCCCCACGGTTGGTAAATGGTGGCAGTACTTCTCATCAACCCTGTGTCGTCCAGCCATTCTGTGAAATCCTTTGAATGAACAGTGTGCCAAGCTGACGCATCTTCTCTTGTTCTTTTGTATAGTCCTCACAAAGAGCCGATGGTGTAAATGCTGCCGTCACCCCATCTTACAGTTTAAGAGAAAAGGCTTGAATCCTGGATCCAGCAAGGCTTCTGAGCTGTGAAGCCTCCATGCAGTCTCCTGGACATCAGATGATCTCCTGTGCCCACATCTGTGAAATGGGCACAGGAGTGACAGCACCCACAGAGCTTTCTTGTGTACAGCTCTGGGGACAGTGTCTGTCACAGGAAAAGTGTTAGATATTTTCATGACAGAGGAAAACAGGTATTGCGACTCGCCCACAGTTACACCAGTTGCTGGGCCAAGGTTTGCTGGTTTTCCTTCAAGTCTGTGGCTTTACTGGTTGTTATCAGATTTGGAATGTTCACTCAAAGCCTTTTTATCAAATTCATTCTCAGTCCCACTATCTCTTCTTATCTCTTCTTCAAGGACTCCCATTCTTCAATATTAGGGTGCTCATGTGGGTGTTGACCTCAGTTCCTTTAAGTCTTTTATCTTTCCCTGGGTTCTCCCATTGTCCGTGTCTTGAGGTTCACCCCAGTGTTTCTCGGAGCCTGGCCTGCTCTTCATTCACCCACTGAACTCTTCATCGTCCATTTGGCCTTTCCCACATCTCCCAGACTTCTCAGGAACATGCCTGCTTCCCTCTGCCTCCTGACGCCCATCCATTATTTTTCTTACATTCGGTGATGTTCGACTACTCTGCTGTCATCTAGGATGGTGCTGGGTCTGCTGCTGGTGGTGGGTTTTCTCCTTTGTGGCCTCATTTTCTCCTTCCTTGCATGGTTGTTGCCAAGCACTGTGAATTTTTCATCACTGGGTGAGAAGTCTTTTATTATATTCTTCCTTTGTTTTCTGATTTTGCTTTAACATGCAGTTAAGTTACTTGGAAGAATTTGAGTTGTGGAGGCTTGTTTTCAAAATGATGTGGCATATCCAGACTAACCTTTATTCTGGGGACAATTTGGCCACCATGGAGGCAAAATCATTTTCAGGATTCTACTCAGGATATCCCTCCTGTGTACCCACAGGATATATGTTAGTTTTGTGTTGCTGCAATGCAATTCCTAATGTAAACAACTTGAGAGGAGGATGTGTCTTGCTCACAGTTTCAGGTTTAACTGACCTCAGCCAGGAAGATGTGCTAGAGAACAGATACCCAGATCAGGGTTTCAAGAAGCAAAAAAAAAAAAAAAAAAACAAAACAGGAAGGAGTCACAAAAAGATACAGCTCCAAGAATATGTTGCCAATGACCTGCCTCCTCCCCTAGATTCCAGCTCCTCCTAGTTAACACACCCTACAAAGGTTGTGTTATGAACCATTGCATTATTAAGCCATTCATTAGGTCAGAGCCGCCAATTACCTGTCACTAGACACACTTTTGTGGATACATCCTGAGGTGCGTTCTGTGAATCTCTTAGGTTTTTCTTAACACAATCAGATTGACAGTCAATATTAACCACAGCAGAAGTCTTGTCTTTCTGTCTGGTGAGAATTATTCCAATCCTCTACACCTCTGCCTAGTCCTTCTCAGTGGCCTAGTCCTCCTCAGTGGCCCGGTCCTCCTCAGTGGCCTAGTCCTCCTCAGTGGCCTAGTCCTCCTCAGTGGCCTAGCCCTCCTCAGTGGCCTAGTCCTCCTCAGTGGCCTAGTCCTCCTCAGTGGCCTAGTCCTTCTCAGTGGCCCTTCTTATCTCCCTGTAGCTCCCTCACGTGCTGACCAACACTCTGCTAAAAGCTTGGCTCTCTGAAGACGCACAAAGTTCAGTTCTCTCTCTGTGACTCACCTCCTGTAGCTTCCCCAAATGCTAGACTCAAGAATACCTCAGCTGTGTTTGGGCTTTCTCCTCTCTACATCAAGGCCTGTGACAATCATGTAATTTGTCACAATCTTCTGTATACCATGTGCAAGCCTACTGTTCCACAACTATCAGCAGGTGCTTGAGTTGTTTACAGTAAGGGAATAAACCCGGCCCCCTTTCCTCTCATGGATGGAAACTGAAGACTCTGGAGCAAGTTGTGAACCCAGGAAGCCTGACTCCAGAGCCATCCCTCATCCCCCAACACTCTCAACCCATATATAAAGTCTTCAGTTCCCTCTGTTCAGTCACTGACAGTCCTACTGTGTTGTTTGTTGTGAGGCTTTCACTCAGCACCCTCAGCCCTTGCTTTTACTCCCTGTCTTCCCCGTCGCTCTCCTTATATTATGATTTGGGAGTGATTTAAGTATCCTCTAAGGATTCATCCTAACTGATGTCTTGTGCCATAGGGTGCCACTGTAGGGAGGTGATAGGCCCTCTGAGAGATGGGGACCTAATGAAAGGTCCTTAGGCCATTGAAAGCACCGCTGTAGAAGGTAATTCTCCTTAATATTTCTCCTAAGAACATTGTCATGGAAGCTCAAGCATGGTCCCACACACTTCCCTTTGCTCCCTGGTGTGGGATGGAACTGTTTGCTCCTATGTGAGCTCATCTATGACGTTCTTCCATCAGTTGCCATCACCAAGACCAAACCAAGAAGACCGTCTCGTGTTTGAACCTCCAAAGACCCTACGGACTAGAAGTTCAGAGGGAGAGGAATTTGATATGCCCATTTTGGCTTTTGAACTTAAAAACTGGGAATGTATTCCATAACCCCAGAGCACTGAATGGTGTTTAGACAGGCTCTTGGACTTGTGACGTATTCAAAAATGAACTGTTATGGGTCAGCACTTGCTTAACAGCCTTCTTCTGGGAGGAATCCATGACAGAGTACCAGCAACAGATTCCACTTTAAAAGAAAACAAGGCTCATTTCTCCAGAATAGGTTAAATTGCAGCTAGACATAGTTTTGATCTTAGAAGATCGAATCAAGAGCTCAAATCTATGCTTACATCCCTGCAGAACATGGAGGTCCAGGCCTCTAGCAACTCAGTGTCCAGTATGATAGCTACTCAGTATGTGTGACCATGGAGCACTTGAAAGCTGGTTATTCCAAAATGGGCTATAACTGTGGGCATAAAACACATGCTAGTATTCTTCAATATTTAGAATTTTAAAATAATAATTTTCATATTGGTGAAACATTCAGTAATAGTATAGACATATTGGATTAAATAGAACGTTATGAGAATTAAGGATGTTAAGGCTGGGAGTGTGGCTCGTTTGATAGGATGCTCGCCTAGCATTCACAAAGTCCTGTATTCAAGTCTAAGACAGCAAGCATGAACTAGCTGTGGAGATGCACAAGGCAATCCCAGGGAATCAGGCGATAGCGGCAGGAAAACCAGAAGTTCAAGGTCATCCTTCAGTGTATAGCAAGCTAAGACCAGGATTCATGCCTCAGGTTTTTTTAATGTTCTTATTAGTTCATTACATGTTTACTGTGACTAGCAGAACATTCTCAGTTATACAAGAGTTTCACATTATTTTTCCTTTCTCTTTTTTATTTGAGACAAGATCCTGGTATATAGTCCAGGCTGACCTGAAACTCACAGTCCTCCTGCCGCAGTCTCCCAAGTGCTGGAATTACAGATGTACCTCGTCCCACCTGACTTGACATTGTATTTCTCTGGCCAGCACTAAATTATGGGGAGAGAATATCCTGGAAGGATAGACCTGAACTGTCTATAGGGTCCTAAACACCATCCTCAAATATTAAGGCTTGTAGAAAGGTAGTGGTGGCACAGGGAATGAGAAACAGAAGACATAAAAGCACATGTGATGTAGCCTATTTGTCTATTTTTAATTGTGGCAAGAGTGCTTATCATATGATTTACCCTCTCATCAAGTCTGAAGGACATTGGTCTTGGGGTTTTGTTGTTGCTGTTGTTGTTTTATAGGCTGGCTGGTTGGTTCTTTGGGGTTTGGTTTCTTAAGACAAGGCATCATGAAGTTCAAGTTTGCCTTGAACTCCTAGTGTAGTTGAGGATGACCCTCAAGTCACAACCCTCTTGCCTCTACCTCCAACATGCTGGGATTACAGGTCTGTGCCACCATGTCTGGCTCCTCTTACTGCTGGCAGCAGTCACTGAGCTGCGTGGTGTTCACCAGAGCATATTCATCATGCTTGAATGTAATATATATGTTGATTAATAGCTTCTATTTCCTTCTGCCCTGAGTCCCTAGCAACCACCACTCAACGTTTTGATTCTACAGACGTGACTATTTTAGGTATGTCCATAAGTGGGATCAAGCCAGCTTCTCTGCCACCCTCTCCTGCTCCCCACTCCTATCCTCCAGGCAACTAAACATGAGTCATCCTCCATTTGCCAGGGGGAGAAAGTTGTCATCACAGAGCCAGCAAAGATGAATGGAAAAAGCAAATCCTTTGTTTATAAGATCAAAACCCAAAAGCTCATAACCCAGGAAATCTATCATAAGGTTTGTCTTCTGTGGTATCAAGAATCACTGCTGGGACAGAACACAGGTGGACCAAGAACCAGGCCTACATCCCTCTAGATCCCTTAGAAGGTCTCAAATGTTGGAAACTCGTGGTCCAGCCTGGATTCAAGTTCTACCATTACCGTTTATCAGCTACATGACAGTAGACCAACGCCTTGGACTTTACAATCTCAGTTTCTTCTATAAAATGGGGCTGATGAGGGGCTGGTGAGATGGCTCAGCGGGTAAGAGCACCCGACTGCTCTTCCGAAGGTGATAAGTTCAAATCCCAGCAACCACATGGTGGCTCACAACCATCCATAACGAGATCTGGCACCCTCTTCTGGAGTGTCTGAAGACAGCTACAGTGTACTCACATATAATAAATAAAATAAATCTTTAAAAAAAAAAAATGGGGCTGATGAAACAGAACCCACCCAAGGCTTCCACGACAGTTCATTTACATATGAAATCTGAGCACTGACAGAACTCTAGCAAATGTGAGCTGTTTGCTGCTATGCCTGAGTGAACCTGAGAAGTGTCAAGGCTAAGAGAACACAGGATGGGTCCAGTCAGGATGGCAGGAGCTGCCAGGATGTCTACTCATTATGGAGAAGATCCGTGTCCTTTGTGAATAAACTAAGATCTGTCCTATCTACCTTCACCTGTCCTGCAGCCAGAGGAGGGAATGCTTTCAATGGATGCCCCGAATTCCCAGGGGAGGAGGACCAGATGGACACTCTGCTCCAGGACAGTGAAGATCCCTTTGTAATAATCTTTTCTTCCTGACATCAGCAACACTCCACTAATTAGCTCAAGTCTGAAGGCCTTACAAACTGGCAGAGACAATTGAGCTTTATGTTGAACTTTGCATTTGGTTTTTGTTGTCATTGAGACAGGGTTTCTTGCTAATGCAAGCGGTCCTCAAACTCACTGCATAGTCAAGGTTGTCCTTGAACTTCTGATCCTCCTGACTCCACCTCCCAGGTGCTAAGATTTATAGACATGGTGTACCAGTTTTATACATGTGTTTAGGATCTCAGGTCATCAGGGTGGTTAATGCTAGGAGTCACTTGACTACATTGAAGGATGCTTAGAGATCTAGTAAAGTATTGCTTCTGGGTGTGTCTGTGAAGGTTTTTCCAGAGAAGATTGGCTGATGAGAAATTCCTGCCTTCAAGCAAGCTGTCACCATCCAATCAGCAGCAGCAGCAGGTGAGTTTCTGCTGCCCCCACCCTACTTTGTGCCCTGATTCTTTAGTGTCTTATTCTTAAGGCTTACACCAATATCCCCTGCCCCGGGAGTTCTCAGGAGTTCTACTTTTGACTGAGGGCTCTATCATCAGCCTCCCTCATTCTGAGGTTTGTAGCTTCTTGAACCAAGCTAGGATGCCAGCTTCTTTTCTAACAGTCAGCCTATCGTAAAACACTTCAGCCTTGTGACTATGTGAACAAATCCCCCCTCAGCCCAGCCATCCTTGGAAAGCCACCGGGAAGTAAATGCTATTGATCTCAAACTCAGAACCCCCTTCGAAGCCAGCATGCCTGCTCCTCCAGATGCCTGCAGGACTGGCTGCTAATGCCTCACATGTGTCTTGCAAAACTGCCTGGTGTGGATTTGATCTTACACCCTAGCCAACAACATAAGTTGAAGTCCTGAAATTCTTACCCCTTGCCTTCAAATATGAGCTTATTTGGAGACAGAATTAGAAGTAATTAACACAAACGGGTCATTGGGAGTCTACACCAGTATGACCACTGTCTTTATAAACAAAGGAAATTTTTAAATGAAGATGTATAGGAGGACTGGAGAGGTGGTTCAGAGGCTAAAAGCACTGATGCCCTTGCAGAGGTCCTCAGTTCAATTCCTAGAAACCACATAGTGGCTCACAACCACCTATAATGTAATCTGGTGCCCTCTCCTGGCCTGCAGGCATACATGCAAGCAGACTGTATATATAATGTACACTGTATATATACTATGTGATATATTATATATTTATATATAATTATATACTTATATAACTGTTCTAAATCTATAATGTGCACATATATACTGTATATATAATAAATACATATTTTAATTAAAAAGAGATGCATGGCAAAGATGAAGGCAGAGATCAAGAATGTCAAAGATTGTCAGCAATCAAAAGAAGGCACGAGAGGGCAAGAGACAGGTCCCTCTCAGAACCTCAGAAAGCCCAGATTGCAGACCTCCAGTCTGGCCACTAAAGATAAGTCCCCTTTCTTCCCCTTCCCCTTCCCCTTCCCCTTCCTCTCCTCTCCTCTCCCCTCCCCTCCCCGTCCCTCTCCCCCTTCCCCTTCTTTGCCCCTTCCTTTCTTCTCCCTCCCCTTCCTCCCTTCCCCTTCCTCCCTTCCCCTTCTTCCCTCTCCTCTTTTTTCCTTTCCTCTTCCCCTTCCTCCCTCTATTTCCTTTCTCCTTCTCATATCCCTCCTTTCCTTCCTTTCCGCTTTTTAAAAACTCCTTGTTTTTGTTTGTTTTGTTTTGTTTGTTTAAGATTCTCTATAGTAACCCAAAATGGACTCAAACCTCATGATCCTTCTGCCTCAGACTCCTGTGTGTTGAGATCATAAGTACATGACATCATGCCCAGCTCAGAACAGTACATATCTATGTCTTAGTTATGATTTAAACACCATCCTTGGCCAGCGAGGTGTGGGTTTACACCAATTCTGAGGCCCTCACAGCTCCTAGCATCAAGCTCTAAGCAAAGACTTCACAGCAGAGCACTAGCCATTTGGCCTTGACGACGGGACAGGTTCTCCCTCAACACCAATGGACTTCCGGTTCCGTTTTCACTCTGTTTCTTCAGTCACCCCTTCTGGAGAATCTGAACCCAGCACAGGCTAAGAAGTCAAGTCCTGAAACGTGCATTTCCTGTGCTCCTGTAGGCAAGAGATTCTTCCTCTGCTGGATCAAAAACTATTGGAGACAGCCTTAAACTTGGGACGAATAGCTATGACCTGTGAAGGCCAGCTCTCTTAGACGGAGAGGAAGCTGCTGCCAGGCCTAGCTATGGGATCTAGATTCAGAACCAGGTCTCAACGATCGAGGACACAGAAAGGGGGCGCCCCCACCTGGTCAAGATAGGATTAGGCCAACTCAGCTAAATTTTTCTCACAAAAACAGTCTAACACTGGGCTTCTGCTTCAGATTCTCACGCCCGCATACTCTTACACTTTGAAAATGTGTAAGAAATGGAAAGGAAATCTGAGTCCAGAGAGGACCTGGAAGTACTGCTAGCCCATACTCACCAGTTCAAAGTGGGACTGTCACTAGTGGTGGACCAAGCTGGTCTCTCACATCTTCCCAGGGATGTGAGCCAAACCTCCTGTGAGCAATTATAGCAACTGTCCTGTCTGAGCAGGGACATATTGGAGGGACTCTGCCTCCCTCGCTCTTACTTGTAGAGGAATTTTAATTCAGAATGAGGCTGCTCTGGCAAGAGATCACAGCCAAAGGCCTTCTAGGTCTCTGTGATCCAGCTGGAATACAGATATGCCTGTAATTCCGGGAGACAGAGGCAAGCAGATTTCTGAGTTCAAGGCCAGCCTGATATAGAGCTAGTTTCAGGTAAAGAAAAGCTTATGTCTAGGCATGGTGGTACACACCTTTAATCCCAGCATTCAGGAGATAGATCTACAACGCAGATCTCTGAGTTGTAATCCGTTCTGTTTAGTCAGTGCGGTTGAGTCAGTGAGCTGAGAGGCAGTGAGTGCAGTGGGGTGGAATTCAGGGCAGTTCAGTTTGTGGAGCTCAGAGACAGTTTTTATAGAACAGTTTTACAGAGACAGGTTGAAGTGAAAACAAGCCAGACATAGGTGAAGACAGAACAAGCCAGGGAATGAGAAGGAGCCAGAAGATTAGAACAGATTGCTAGGGATAGTTTGAGGCCAAGCAGAGCAATTCAATCAGAAGTTGAGAGAAGCTAGTTTGCATCAGCCAGCTAGGAAAGGAGTTTGAACCAGAACAGCTGAGTTGAACCAGCCAGCCAGAGCTCAGAAAGAGCTAGAAAAGGTGAGCTTATTAAGCATTAAGTCTCAGAAACTGAAGACATTCTAGGCCTAGATTAGATTGCATGGAGGCTAGAAGCTTCCAAGACTAGTCCTAGGTTAGCAGACGGTGACAGTAAGCCTCTGAGACAACAGCTACATCAGATGAATAAAAGTTACTTTTACACGTACCACTGACTCTCAGTTTCTGGGATCATTTCCTACATACCTCTCTGGAGTCCAGGTTGAAAAATGGATGGGGATGTTGTGATGGAAGATGTGATGTATGTACACCCAGGGCCCACATCAGAGGGAAAGAGTGAAAACCCTTCCTACATTAGAGATGAAAGATACCTTGCAAAGCAATCTGCCTCCGGACTCCTTTAGCAGATGAGGGAAATGAGATTCAAAGATGGGCTGGACCCAAACAGGGGAGGCATGTGTTCCTGGTCACACTGAAGTGTGCACATGTGTGTTTGAGAGATGGGGACCTAACTCAGTTGGCATGAAAGCAAGCCAGTGCTGGGTCCAGCCCAACACTCAGGAGATGGGGGAAGAAGGATCAGGAGTTTAAGGTTGTCTTTAGCTGCATAGTGAGTTAGAGGCAGTCCTGTTCCATATCAGACTCTTGTCTCAAAAGATAAAGGGCTGGAGAGATGGCGTAATGATTAAGAGCAGGAACTGCAATTCCAGAGTGCAATTCCAAGCACCTACATGATTGCTCACAACCACCTATCACTACATCTCGGAGGGACACAACGCCTGCAGATATCTGTGCTCATACACACACACACACACACACACACACACACACACACACACACACACACATGGCCATACACAGATACACATTCATACACATAACTTAAAATAATAACATCTGTTTTATTTTGCTTGAGACAGGATCTGTCTACAGAGCTCTGGCCATGCTGGAACTCATTATGTAGACTAGGCTATCCTCAAACACACAGAGATCCAACTCCTTCTACCTCCCAAGTGCTTGGATTAAAGGCATGCATGCCATGACTGACTGCAATTTTTTATTTAAAACAAACAAACAAACAAACAACGGGGCTGAAGAGATGGCTCAGTGGTTAAGAGCACTGACTGCTCTTCCAAAGGTACTGAGTTCAAATCCCAGCAACCACATGGTGGTTCACAACCATCTGTAATGAGATCTGACACCCTCTTCTGGTGCATCTGAAAACAGCTACAGTGTACTTAGATATAATAATAAATAAATCTTAAAAAAAAAAAAAACATGGCTCATTGGATAAAGATGTTGTTGCCAAGCCTAGCTCCCACTGGTAGAAGAAAATAGCTGACTCCTGCAAGATGTCCCCTCAACTCCAGTTGTGCACAGACACACACACAATTAATTAATTAATTAATTAATTAATTAATTAATTAACTAAGAACACAACCTACATGCACATATAGCATGCAAGCTGGAGTTTTGGTGGATGGACATAGCTTCCCGTCTGCAGAATCAGAGAGAACATGGCTGACCACACTAAGCCCCTTTTCCACATAGACAAGGATAAAATGCACAGGAAATGACCAACTGTTGGGTGTTACAGCCAACCGGAAAGCAACAGCCAGGGCTCAACTCTGTGTCTACCAGTTTATGCCATTCGGGACTTGAAGCTGTGAACGATGGCTCCACGCACCTCCTGATTGTCCCCAGCAAAACAAAGGAAGGGCAAGAAGGAAAAGGGGGATGGTTAAGGGGAATGTGTTCCCCAAAAGTTCTTGTGTTGAAAACTTAATCCCCAAAGTCATGTATTAATGGGCCTTGGAGAAGTGTCTACCGTTAGGTAAGGTCCTGAGGATGGGACCCCAGGGTGACACCAGTAGCTTTATAAGAAGGGGAAACTTGGACTCTGTCTCACCGTGTGATGCTCTGCATGTTGTGACCACAAGACCCTCAGATGATGTCAGCAGCACACTCTTAGACTCCCCTGGGCCCAGAACCATAAGCTAATCAAACCTCCATTTCTTAGAAAGTACCTTGACTTGGGCATTTTCCAGACTCATTTTCCATGGGAATAGAGAGAGAGGGACTCTTACACTCTGAAGGACACTCAGTACAGAATGTCAGGCCCCCGGAGATATTTCTTATGTGCCCACTGTAATCCAGAACTGTCTAGCAGTAGAAACGGAGTAGAAACCAAGCAAGAATCTCCTGTAGGACTCATACTCCAGAAGCCATAGAGGTTAGAGAGTAGCCTAGGAGGAAGTTTCTAGATTTTCAAAAGGAAGAAACTAAGACTGGATAAAGTGTGCTATGTGTTGGGCCACAGGACTGTGCAAACAGCAACATGGAGATTTGAGTTTGGTCTGGCTGACCCCTCAAAGAGCCACAGGCAGTGCAGTGAGGGACGGCATGTGCCCATTGGCTCAATAAACCCCAAAGAGTCAACCCAAGCATAATGACTCACACCTGCAAATCCAGCACTGGAACAGGAAGAGACCATGGTCTAAGTCAGCCTGGGTAGCAAATTCCAAAAAGAGAGGAGGAAATTCATCCTAAAGACTGAAATCTCAGGTCCTAGGGAGGACTGGGAGCCTTTATTTAGCGTCTCCCAGATCCTAAGTGTGTATCACAGCAGCTAACTCTCGTGAGAACTCAGTCCCAGGCTAATCGCAGGTAGACTCTGGTAGATTATCAGTACTGTGTCCCTACATCAGCTTTTCCTCTGCAAAATTAAACGAAGAACAACTACCCCACAGAGATTTCAAGTTAATATGGGTAAAAGTCTTAGAATAGTTCCCAAAACACAGCTATACTCGGAAGCTGTCCTTGCTTCCGCTTCTGTAGAAAGGGGAAGGAACAGGGTGACATTGGGTTACGCTGATTTCCAATGAAGCCCTTCAGTGTATTCACCCTCGGGCAGATCCCCATCTTCCTAGTCAAGGGATAAAGTCTGAAGGGGGGCAAAAGCATTCTGGGGAAGTGGGTGTGACATCCTGAGTGGGTTTGTGAAGAGATCTGTGCTTGGCTCCTTTGGAAAACATCAGAAACAGGAGATCGGATTATCGTGAGTTGAACTTTGGGGTTAGCCTGACCTCTAGTGGTCAAATAATAAAACGCCAGGGAACTTAAGAGCCGCTCAAGGGTAAATAAAAGGATAACTGTTTTTCCACTTACCCGGTGGGTGGTTTTTTAATCCAGGAGGTAGGTCTTGAGCATGGCTAAACTGCAGACACACTAAGTGAGCCCTGTGATCCACATAAGTTTTAAGTGGTAGAGTTGGGGTTTTACACCAAGCCTGCTTGATTTTAGAGGTCTCTTGTTTACCTACACAGCACAATTGATGCCTGCCTTTATGAAACCTTCATGCTTAATTCATAGAGACGGCCAAGCTGATGAAGGCCACCACAAGTATGCCTGAAATAACACAAACACATTATAATGCTCTTTTTTTTTTTTCAAACCTGGAAACTGCTGTTCGAGGGCCTGCCACTGTGTATTTGACCACACATTCAATGTGTGTTTCTGTCACAAGCCCTCAGAGATTGTTGAGTTAGTATATGAATTTCCACCTCCTGCTTCCCGGCCCAATGATCGCTTCCTATGGACACTACAAATGCCAGCTTGTTTGAGGGTAGCTGGTCTTCCCATCTGCTATAAAATTCAGCAAAGCCAGGGAAGCTGGGGTTTTACTCCCTGTACCCCACAACAGAGATTCGTTGATGGCTAAGACAACACCTGCCCGGCACTGACCGAGACACAGAGAGTGTCCAACTTACAACAGTCACCCTCAGATTTCTGGACATCAGGATGGACGATGCCAAAATGATCCATACTCAACAGAAACTGTATTTGAGGTTTTAGATTTGGGCTCTTTCCCGAGATAACAAAATATGCAGGACGGTGCTCGATCCTGACACGAGGCAGAAGCAGGAAGGCATGGCTCTGATCAGCTCCACGATTCTGAAGATAATAACCAACGCTTGACCGGTATCATGAGTTATGGTGTTCAACAACTGGGTACAGTAAATGCATTTCCAGCTTAGGATGGGCTCACTGGCATTTAACCCCCACTAGTAGGTGGGATACTGGTCAAGGCATAGAAGGGCAGCCATCTGTTTCCCAGGCACCACTTGAGAGACAAGAATGTCAGTATGTCGGTATGTCAGTGTTTTCTGAGACAAATGGCACAGTGAGTGATCTGTAACAAGTTGACAACCCTCTTTACAAAGAGGACAGTCACTGAGTCCCTTTACAAGGGCAGACACGCTTGTGTCGGGACCAAGTGGGGAAGACCCTTGTAGCAAGATTCCTCCCTCACTAAAGAGAAAGTGCTGGGGGCTAGGGAGATGGCTCACTCAGTAAGAGCACACCCAGGAGACCCAAATTCAATTCCAAGCACTCACCTTGTGGCCAACAATGATCTGAAACTCCAGTTCCAGTGGGGAATCTGATGCCCTCTTCTGGCCCTTCCGGGCACTGCACACATTTGCTGCACAGACACATAGACAGCAAAATACCCAGGCACATTAAATCAGAATGAAAATGTCTTTAAAATAAGGAGAGAGAAAATCCTGTTTTACAACTTTTTAAAAGGCCAGCCAAATGCTAAAAGGTGAAGATAAATACAACAGGCTGGAGGCTGAGTTGAGAATGAAGGCAGACCGGCTGCTCCCTTAATGAGCTACAATCTTTATATGCCCCAAGGCCCTACCCTAGAGGCAGTTACCCACAGACAGTCACTGCTGAGCACGTTGGAATAGGGAGGGAGATTAAGTACTTTAGCAAAGTGCCTAATAGAAGCTGCATATAGGAGAAACTTATAGGTTTGGAGCATGGGTTACTGTATGCTCACATCTGGATGGATCGGGATGCAGAGGCCAGCCAGAAGTAGCGCTAGTCTGTAAACCTCAAGGCCCACCAAGTGACCCACTCCTTGTAGCTCAGCCCACCTCCTAAGGTTTTCATAACTGCTGAGACCTGCCTGGCTTTGGGATCAACCGGACCAGGGCAATGGGGAAATGAAGACGTGGGTGACACGTACACAGAAATGCTGGGGTGGGATGGGTATGCAGGCGTATGGAGATGTATCATCAGCCCAGAAACTCAGCCTATTTATTATATGCAGTGGAGTAAGAAGGAGGAAGAGGAGGAGAAGGAGGAGGAGGAGGAGGAGGAGGAGGAGGAGGAGGAGGAGGACTAGGTACTCTTAGTAGGTGGGGTTTCTGTGGAGCAGTCCCATGTTTCTGTCACCTGGGAAGAAGAAGCTGTGGCTGGAACTCTTCACACGCTGTCAATGTCCGACCAAGGGAAGGGTCCATAACATGGCTGTACTCACGCCAATAACACTCATTCACTTGGGGTTTTAGCCACTCTCCACCCAGAACCCCCTACCAGGATGATCAGCGTCACCATGAGGGGAGCAAATGTTCAAACCCGGAAGCCTCTGGGAGATATTTTAGCAGGAAATAAGAACATTAAAAAGCAGGCAGGTTTCAAGTGCTACAGTAGACAAACTCCAAGCTCCTTCTAGCTCATTCTCAAGCACTGACTTATCTCACTTAGATTTAAAACAACCCAGCACCGGTCTCTCAAAGAGCAATGATGATCCCCAAGCTGGCCATAACGACTGCAGGGCTAAAGATGAATCAATGCAGAGGCCTTAAACCGGCCACAAAGATAAAGGGCAAGTGGAAGACAGTACGTGCAGTTAGCTAGCGTTCCCTGGCCAAAGCTAACAACGCGGAAAGATGAATGGATGGCATGCAATGGCGCTATTCCTGCCTGGCCACAGAACTAAAAGGTTTGCTGACAACCATAAAAGAAATCGAGTTTGTTATTATTTCTTCCTTTCTTAGATTCATCCTGCGTGCTTGAGCACATTGAGCAACTCCAGCTGGCTACAGGCTAAGTCAGAGGATATTAAAGTTAAGTCTTTTCCCGTTTGTTAGGTAGAAAGAGTAAAGTCTGGGGCTTTCACGCTACAGACTCTAGAAGAAAGAGCAATTTTGTGCCCTTTTTCTTTCTCCCCCACCCCCCCTCCGACAGGGTTTCTCTGTGTAGCCCTGGCTGTCCTGGAACTCACTCTGTAGACCAGGCTGGTCTCGAACTCAGAAATCTGCCTGCCTCTGCCTCCCGAGTGCTGGGATTAAAGGCGTGCACCACCACGCCCGGCTTGTGCCCCTTTCAGTTCTCCCTGGGAGCCTGGTTCTGGTGGGAACCTGGTTCTGGTGGGAGCCTGGTTCTGGTGGGAGTCTGGTTCTGGTGGGAGCCTGGTTCTGGTGGGAGCCTGGTTCTGGTGGGAGCCTGGTTCTGGTGGGAGCCTGGTTCTGGTGGGAGCCTGGTTCTGGTCTTTTTTCCTTTGTTTGTTTGTTTGTTTGGTGATGTGGCTCAGGCTGACCCTGGCTTTGTTATGTAGTTGAAGATGACCTTGAAGTCCTGGTTCTCCCACCTCCACTTCCCTGAATGGGCTAGGACTACAAGTGTGCCCAGGCCATGCTCAACCTTAATCCCCTCCCTTCTTTCTGTTTCCCCTCTCCCATCTCTTTCCCGATAGCATCCTTATCCTGCCGTGCAGGAACGTCTCTAATTTCAGCAAACTGCTCTTGCATCCCTTTTTTCCTTAAATCCATTTTTAAGTTCTTTTTTTTTTTTTTTAAAGATTTATTTTATTTATTATATGTAAGTACACTGTAGCTGTCTTCAGACACTCTAGAAGAGGGAGCCAGATCTCGTTACGGATGGTTGTGAGCCACCATGTGGATGCTGGGATTTGAACTTATCATCTTTGGAAGAGCGGTGGGGTGCTCTTACCCGCTGAGCCATCTCACCAGCCCCCCATTTTTAAGTTCTTTATTGATGTAACCGAGAACCTACAAAGGGAATCCTGTGCCCTAGCAACACACAACTATCAGCTTTTAATTTTTATTTTAAGATTAAGTCTAAGCTGTCTAGACTGCCCTTGAACTCAATTTGGAGCCCAGGAAGGAAGACCTTGAATTTGTGATCTTCTGCCTCGGCTTCCAGAAAATGTGATTATATGAAGTCTAGCGGCTAGACTTTAAGGTCTTCATTACCTCAGAGCCCACACTGCTCTAACCAATCTACCGTGTCCCTCACCCCTGACTTCGAGGCCTGTAGCTTTCTCTATAAAGTTCTGCACACACTTGGTTTTCTGAGACAAGAATATAGGTGCCAACAGTTCCGTTTAGGAAGTGACCCTGAAAGGCACTAGGAGAGCAATGGGGGCCTGAAGGGAGTGTTCTACTGCAGCAGCGCACTGGAGCCTGGCCACATCGGCAACAGAAACATTCTCACGATTGTGGGACCTGGAAACCCAAGATCAAGCCAAAGGACTTTTTTCCCCAATGCCTCTTTTCTTGGCCTGTGACAGAGACTCCCCTGCCACCCTTCCATAGCTACCATCTGTGTCCCAGTCTCCATCAGGCTTAGGACCTACCCTATCAGACTTGTATTTTTAAATCAATTACATCTTCTTGACCCCTATTTCCAAACACAGTTGCATTCTGAAGAATTAGGTTTTGACGTGGGCTTCTCGGAACCCAATTTAGTCATAAGAGGAAGTAAGACAGGGGTGGGAGGAAGGGCACCTTGACTACTCGGGTAACAGCTATGAGTCACTGAGTGTGACCCCCACCCCACCCCACCCCCAGGTCCTGAAAGGTGAGGGAGGGTGTCTGTCTTTCACTCACATCCATATTGCTAAGTGGCTGACCCCAAGGGCTTTAACTCCACCTCTGTTAGTCTAAGACTAAGAGTCCCATTCAAAAGACGAAGGGAGGGCGGATGTGGTGGCATTCGGGATGTAAATAAATAAAATAATTAATTAAAAAAGATGAAGCCACCATCACCCATCCCCCATGTATCTGATTCCTATAGCTCCTGGCTCCAGCCCAACTGTTAACAGTTTCCACGGCTGATCTCGAACACTCTGTCTACCAATTGTCCGTGTCAACGAAGGACAGGTCAAGTCAGAGTGCTTGCATCAGAGCTTGGGCTTTCTTGTTCATCAGCCCAGACCACCGTAGTAGGAGCAAATTGATGGTTAGACTTGCTGGCTCAGCTTTTCGACAGTCAGGACTCTGGATGCAAATAGGAGATGCTTAATAGAAATTAGCTTAAAGATAAAAGGAAGGCTGTTCACAGCTTTGAGTGATGTATTTGAACTGTGTACTTTGGGGGGTCCATCCATTAAATGCATATAGAGGCTTGGCGTATAGTGCCGTTGATAGAGGGTTTGTCTAGCATGCACAAAGCCCTGGGATCAACCCCTTATCACCACATAAACCAGGGATGGTGGCACACAGCTTTAATTGATCTTGGCCTCTAGGAGGTGGATCAAAAGTGAAAGGTCTTCAGAGGCGCTCTAGTTGCGTTCTGCTGCTATGCGCTGAGGAAGGGATTATTTCAGCTGACACAGTAAGGACTGAGACTTGAACAGGAACTGAAGCAGACACCATGAAGGAATACTGCTTACTGGCTCATTCTCAGCCTGGTTTCCTATGCAGCCCAGGCCACCCGCCCTCAGATTACACTGCCTGCATCAATCACCAATCAAGACTACCTCTCACAGCCGTGGCCATCGGCCAATCTGATCAAGGTAAAGTCTTCAGTTGAGGTTCCTCTCTCCTGGTTGACTCTGCATTATTTCAAGCTCACAACAAAACTACCCAGCACACTCATCTACTTTGTAAGTTTGAGGCCAACCTGGGCTACATGAGACCCTGTCTTGGAATTAAAACCAAGAATAGGGAAAATATATTTGTCTTCCATAGCTTCAACTCTGTCTCTTGTGCTAGACAAACTCCATTACTAAACTATTCTTTCCAGTGTCCCCGAACCCTCACCTTGAAGAGAAGAGGTTTCACTAAGTTGCCCTGACTGGTGGCTGAGTGGCCTTAAACTTGCTTCAGCCTGCTGGGTAGCTTGGCTAACAGGCCCGGAGCACCGGGTCCAGCTCTCTCAGCTGCTCTTGAATGGACACAGTGAGCCACGCCCACTAGTGACCTGTGAGTGCCTCTATCGGTTAAAATGTGCTTTTGGAGGCTGGTAACTGAAAACATGACTCAACGAAGCCGAGGTAGAGTCCAGAGTGCTGGGTCTCATCTCCCTTGACTCACCAACCCAAGGCCAACCTTCCCACCACCTCGTCCTTCCCTCCCAGCTTCAGCAGGACCCTCAGCTTGGCACTTAGTGAACCAAAACAGCTTTTCCAGAAATTCCTAGTAAGACTTTCTCTGCAGCTCCTTGACCAGAACTGGTTTAGACCTTGGAGCCAATCACTACCAAGGGGAGTAGGTTATTGTGGATTATTATTATTATTATTATTATTATTATTACTTGGACTGATACTCTAGGTGGTATGAATGTTAGGGCCACAGGAGATGCATCTTGTGTCTTTCAAAGCCTTCCCATTGTAACCCACAAGAAGCAATGTATTATATGCCGGGCATGATGGTGAATCCTTGAAGTTCCAGAACTTAGCAGGCTGAGGCAGAAGGATTGTGAGATCAAGGCTAGTGCGAGCTACATAGCTACATATGGCAAAGTTTTTTTCTTTATAAAAAGAAGGAAAAATGCAATTTACCTTGTGATTCTTTGTGCTCTCATGGATATTTATGAGTAATTAATACTAAAGGAATAGATTAATATGCAGTCATGTAAGAGTTAATGGCAGGCAAATGAGATAGGTAAAGTGCACCATAAGAAGATAAAAAGCAAATACACCCTGGGCCCCTCCTCTTGTTGCCGGCTAAGAGTGTGCTGTGTGTTTTCTTCTTCCTCTACCTTGAGCCTCAAAGGTTTTGTTGTTAAACACCAGAGTTGGCCATAAAACCAAAATGTTAGCAGGGCAAATCTTCAGGTCCTCTTGTGACTAATCAGTGGGAATCAAGGTGACCATACAGTTGACTTCAAATGAGTTGTAGATCCCTCAATGCTAAGATGTAAACTGTACCGGCAAGATGATGGCTCTCAAGGTAATAGCACTCGTCATGTGGGCCTAACACCCTGAGTTTCATCCCCAGTTCAAGGAGGAAGGAGAGACCCAACTCATGAAAGTTGCTCTCTGAATCCTACATGCACACTGTGGCATGTGTGTGCCCACCTATGCATAACACAATACACACACACACACACACACACACACACACACACACGCACGCATCATCGTTATCATCAAATGAAAAATTTTGAAGGAGTAAACAAAAACAATGTCTACTATTTAAAAGATTTATTTTATTTTTATTTGGTGTTTCCATGAATGTACATGTGTGTGTGTGTGTGTGTGTGTGTGTGTGTGTGTGTGAGACCTATGTTCAAGTATCTATGGAGGTCAGAGGAAGGTGTGGGATCCTTTGGAGTTAGACTTACAGGTGTTGTGAGCCTCCGGTGTGAGTCCTGGGAACAAATCTTCAGGTCGTCTGGAAAAGCAGCTCTCAAAGTGCTCTAAACTGCTGAGTCTTCTCTCTTGCCCCAGTGGCAAAGTTTTAAGAAGGAAAAATGTCTTACCATAAAATATCTTGGTAAGACCTCAGGATCAGGTCAGTACCAGGCAGTCAGCAGAGTGCTACAGCAAGCTCATCTGTTTATTGTATTATTTGTTTGTTAGTTTGTTTTTGTTTGTTTGTGGGTTTTTTTGGTTTTCCAAGACAGGGTTCCTCTATATAGCCCTGAACTCACTCTGTACACCTGACCACCACACCTGGCTATTATTGTGTATATTTTTTTTATTTACTGTATGCGTGCACAAGGAGGAGTACCAATGCAAGCAATCCTTTGTCTGAATTCATTCATTCATTCACTTGATGGTTTGGGTCTTGTTTTTTTTGTTTGGTTGGTATTTTGTTTTGTTTTGTTTTTGCTTATGTGTATATTTGTGTGCCTGTGGAGATCAGAAGAGGGGCCCCTGGAAGTGTATTTACCAATGGCTGTGAATCCCACTCAGGTCCTCTGGAAGAGCAGCACTTGTTCTTAACAGACAGCCATCTCTCCTGCCCCAGAAATCCCCTTTGAATGGATCGCTCTCCTATGGTTACCAAGCATAAAGCCTCTAACTCTACTGGCTCTTAATTGACTGGCTTCAGCTCACTAGTTGGGAGTCCTGAGCTGAGTGACGTAGTTCCCCAAATCCCAATATGTAGGTATGATAGCCATTTCCTAGGTTCCAATACATAATTTCAAGGCCATTTTTGCCAAACACCCTGGCTTTTCACTTGGAAGGTAGCCAGAATGGGCCAGAGAGACTTGACCTTGGTTTTCATATTGCAACTGCCCTCTTTGCTGTTTTAATTGTTGCTTCCGAGTCTACTGCTTCCTTCTATGTACAGACATGTTCATCAACTTATCTTATTTATTTGCTAATTCATTGATTTGTCTCATGCATCTAGCCTGTCCTGGAACTTGAGCTAAGGATGGTCTTGAACTCCTGACCTGTGGGAGGCACAGAGTTTCTTTGAGCTCAGGGACAAGCACTAGAGGAACCTGGAACGGTAAGCACACAGGGTTGTTCCGTCAAGGGAAGGACTGTAATAACTGTTTCCTTCCCATCAGGTTGGGGCAGACACGGTTTCTAGCCTGGTGACCTTTGTACCATCTGTGTGTCCAGAGCCCTTACTGCCACTAGATCCTCCCCGAGTCCCTTATTATAAATTTGTTTTTTCCTCAGTCAATCTAGAGAACCTATCTGCATAGACTTTACAAGGAGTTTCCATGTAGTCACATCGGATCCGTATTCGGCTTACTTTGTTCCTCAAGGAGATTTCTATATGCTTTGTTGTACAAGTGAGATTGAGTTCATTATCACCAGAATGGTTTTCACCATAGTGTGATGTTCTTAAATATGCAGGAAATACACCACTTGGAGCCAGGCTCCTGAAACTTGAACCAACAGTGGCCATTAAATCATGTTGAAGTAAACTGTCGTCATGCCTCCCTCAGCTCTTCACTCTGCTATCCATGAAAGTCACACACACACACACACACACACACACACACACACACACACACACACACACACACACACACACACACACACACACACACACACACACACACACACACACACACACACACACACACACACACACACACACACACACACACACACACACACACACACACACACACATACACTCACACACACATACACATACACACACACAAACACACACATACACACACATACACACACACATATACACACACACACATTCACACACACTCACATACACATTCACACACACATACACTAACGCACACACAGACTGATCCTCCTGTCTTCATGTCCCAACCACAGTAATTGCTACAGGCATGCACCACCGCACCTAGTTTATAAGTGACAGGAATGGGACCCAAGGCTTCGTGCATGGTAGACAAGCACTCTCAAACTGATGCCTGTGCCCAGTGTGCTAATCACTTTTAAATGTTTTGTCCAAGACCTTATTACAGCAGAAACTTGATTTCCTGCCTATTGGAAATTGTATATGTTTCTTGTATCCCACCCTTGAGGGGTTTTTTCAATAGTTCAAGTATCAAAAGTCCTTCAACCCTACTACAAAGCCCAGGCCAGGCTGTAGGCCAGGATGTTCATTGCAAGGTGGAGGTACCAACGGCAAAGAAAAGTTCACAGCTCCTGAGCTAAAGCAACCAACTCTGACCATAAATCTCAAGGCCATGGGGTTTTTACACAAGAAAGAAAACATGTTTTTAAACCTGGTCCTTAATGGGCTACAAGATTGCCAGACTTGGGCTGGTGAGATGGCTCAGCGGGTAAGAGCACCCGACTGCTCTTCCGAAGGTGATAAGTTCAAATCCCAGCATCCACATGGTGGCTCACAACCATCTGTAATGAGATCTGGCGCCTTCTTCTGGAGTGTCTGAAGACAGCTACAGTGTATTTATGTATAATAAATAAAATAAATCTTTAAAAAAAAAAAAAAAGATTGTCAGACTTGACAAGTCACCAAAGAGCTTGCTCCACCATCGGTTCATTAAGTGGCCTGGTCACCTCCTTGATGAGAGCTAGATCCCTTCTGCTCAGGAGCTGAAGCCCCTAGTCTAGAATCCTTGCCTATCTTCTTTATAGCTCCCTGCACCCAAAAGAAAAACTAGGTGTGGCCACACCCCTGCCTATATCCCCAGGCCTGTGGGGAGAGGAAGCAAGCTTACTGGGGGGCTCGCTGACTGGCTCAAGATTTAATGAGAGAGGCTGTCTAGAGTTCGAGCAGGATATCTGGTGTCCTACTGTGCCCTCCTTGCATTCGCACAGGGGTGAGCACCCACACGTACATGTGCACACCCACTATACACTCACAGTCAAACACTCACACAGAGAGCCCACACACTCCAAAGATACTGACTCAGGGACCAAATACGACAGAGTAACGCATTGTCAGGTGACTTTGTGTTACATGCGTACCACAGAATGTGCTTATACAAACTAAAATGGCTACAGCATCATAAAGAGGGATCACTTCATGGTACCACTATATATTTGATGCCATCATTTGTCGTGAGAGATGCCGTTTTATATCTTCCCCCAATAAGACTTACTGTGCTTGTAATGTCCATTGTCGCTTTTGCTCGATAGTGTGTTGTGTTTTCTAATGTATTTAAATTATACATTGATTCTAATTGCTGAGCTGTCTAATGGGTTTGATTAGCATGTGACTTGGAAAGCACTAAGACAACTGCATTAGAAGAGGCTTGTCTATGGTTCCAGCAAAGAATCCCAGCCTGATTCTTGTTGGCACAGTGTGCCTACACCTGAAGTATCACAGTGACTCTGATTTGCCAGGCTGAGATCACACGATTAATCCTGGAAGCAGGGGGCTGTGTTCAACACCACTCACACTGGCTTCCTCGGGTAGGAGTCAGGCAGGAGGTAGCTGCTCTTCACCAGAACATTTTTTTCCTCCACTGGAACAGCTGAAGGTGGGTGGAGCCAAGTCTCTGCTGTTGATGATCTCATGCACTTCAGGCACAGGATGCAGAAGATTCAAGCTGGATCTGGCCTCAAAGACTTCTCCCTAATTGCAAGCTTTCATTATACCAGAAGGTGCTATGCAAGCTGCCAAAGGGTGAGAGCAGTCAACAGTGCTACCCAACTGTGATAACTCCCCCTTAGACCCACAGATCAATGTAGTTCTCAGCCCTCATCAAAGAGGTTTCTCTTTGCAGCAGATGGAGACCATCGCAGAAAAACACAAGTGGCCAAAATACCAGTCACAACTGATTGCGCTGTGCCCAGCTCCTGCGCTTAAGGCTTGAGTCTTACCACAGTAGAGGGGGCAGAAAGGTTATAAGGCCCAAAGGACCAGGAAGTTTCCTGTGAGATTGTGTCTACTAGAAATGATACTGAAGCCACACCCATGATGCTGCAACCTTGGGGCTGCCTAAACAAGACTCAAACACCCAGACACTATTGCATATGCCAGCAAGAGTGTGCTGAAGGGAGCCTGGTATACTGTCTCGTATGAGGCTATACCAGTGCCTGGCAAATACAGAAGTGGATGCTCACAGTCATCTATAGGATGGAACACAGGGCCCCCAATGGAGAAGCTAGAGAAAGTACAAAGGGGTCAGCAACCCTATAGGTGGAACAACAATATGAACTAAACAGAACCCCTAGAGCTCATGTCTCTAGCTGCATATGTAGCAGAAGATGGCCTAGTCAGCTATCATTGGGAAAAGAGGCCCGTTGGTCTTACAAACTTTACATGCCCCAGTACAGGGGAATGCCAGGGCCAAAAAGTGGGAGTGGACGGGTAGGGGAGCAGGGTGAGGGGAAGGTATAGGGAACTTTCAGGATAGCATTTGAAATGTAAATAAAGAAAATATCTAATAAAAAATGAAAAAAAAAAAAAAAAAAGAACAGTCAGCATGGTTGTTATTGATTCTGAGTTAGGGCCAGAGAAAAATAGAGCTTTGTCTAGGCGCCAGCTTCAGAATAAGGGGTCCTAAAAATATAGGCCCTATGACTTGATGGGTCTCCTGCCATAGAGATGCTCGAAGTGGGGAACAGTACTGTTCAAACTTTGGGGAGCTCCAGAAGCTTCTAGGATGTACCAAGACTTATAGGCAGGGCATAGCTTAAATGGTTGGACAAGATCCTGGAAGGAGCAAGAATTGGATATCAGAGATCTTGATGGACAGATCTGCAGGGAAAGCTGCACGCACATCTTCACGTCTCATATCAATGCCAACTAGAAAACACACGCAAAGACGGTGGGCAGTGGCCGTGTACTCCGCTGTCACCGTGCTGGCACAGTGTATCTTTAAAGCGATTAACTGGTGGCAGAGACAGACTCAGCAAGGGTCCAACAACATGGCCATCCTTCCAAGACTGCCCCAGCTACTGATGTTGCTGAACATTCAGTGTACTGGCCTCCTATACTGGCATTGAACTCTTTTTTTTTTTAAAGATTTATTTTATTTATTATATGTAAGTACACTGTAGCTGTCTTCAGACACTCCAGAAGAGGGCGCCAGATCTCGTTACAGATGGTTGTGAGCCACCATGTGGATGCTGGGATTTGAACTTATCACCTTCGGAAGAGCAGTCGGGTGCTCTTACCCGCTGAGCCATCTCACCAGCCCAACATTGAACTCTTAATGCATGACATCCTGGCGGTACACAAATGTGGTAGCAGGGTGATTACATTGAGCCTTGTGTACCGGGTAAGAGGCTCCCCTCCTGAGAATGACTCTCCCCTACTAAGAACCACAAAAATCTAAGAGGGACTTTGTTTCCCTTTCTGTCTGTAGTGTATCCCCACTCTCTAATGACTCACAGGATCCCACGTGCCTGTTTGTGGATGTTTGAATAGGAGTGGCCCCCATTGGCTCACAGATTTGAATACTTAGTCATTAGGGAGTAGCACGACTTGACAGGGATTAGGAGGTGTGGCCTTGTTGGAAGAAGTGTGTCATCACTGGAGGTGGGCTTTGAGGTGTCAGAAGCTCAAGCCATGCCTAATGTCAACCTTTATTCCTGCTGCCTGCAGATCTGGATGTAGAACTCTCTGCTCCTTCTCGAGCACCATGTCTACCTACAGTCTGCTATGCTTCCTGTGAAACTGTAAGCCATCCCCAATTAAATGCTTTCTATTATAAGCGTTGTTATGGTCATGGACAGGATCGGATTGTCTAGCCCTAGCTGTGTAGCCCTAGAATTTGCTTGGTAGACTAGACTGGCCTTGAACTCAGAAATCTGCCTGCCTCTGCTTCTGCCTCTGCCTCCCAAGTGCTGAGATTAAAGGTGTGCACAACCACACCTCTGATTTTTTGTCTTAGTTCTAAGAACTCATTTATGAAAGAAAAAAGTAACTGAGAATATGACACTGTATGTCAGGTCCAGCAAGGCCTTGGTAGGGACAGAATGACATAGTTCCTGGGGACTTGGTAGGGGCAGAGCCAGCAGGTGTGGGCCTCCACAAGTATCAGTGGCTGCTGGGCATAAGAAATGATAATGTAAGCCTGGTGTGGTGGTGCACACCTTTAATCCCAGCACTCAGGAGGCAGAGGCAGGCGGATTTCTGAGTTCGAGGCCAGCCTGGTCTACAAAGTGAGTTCCAGGACAGCCAGGGCTATATAGAGAAACACTGTCTTGAAAAGCCAAAAAAAAAAAAAAAAAAGAAATGATAATGTACATATTTTACGTTTGTATGATAATGTACATATTTTACGTTCCTCCTTCAAGGAATGTCCTCCCTGTTAATGTTAATGACTTCATAATAATCAGAGATAGCATGAGTCTGGGAGGCAGAGGTGTGGCTAATGTCTCAGCAAAATGGTGAGGACAGCCCTTAAGGCTGTAGGAAAAGAACTCTAAAAATGTGGGTTCAAAAATATGAAATTTCTCAGGCTGAAAAGATGGCTCAGAGGTTGAGAGCACTGGTTGTTCTTCCAGAGGTCCCAAGTTCAATTCCTAGGAAGCACAGGGTGGCTCAAAACTACCTATAATAAGATCTGGTGCCCTCTTCTGGCAAGCAGACAGAGTACTGTAGAATAAATAAATAAATAAATAAATAAATAAATAAATAAATAAATCTTAAAGGAAAAAAAAGCCTGGTGTGGCACCATGTGCTTGCAATTGCAACATCTAAGAGGTGTAGACAGCTGATACCCAGGGCTTGCTGCCAGGCAGCCTCAAAAACATATAATTTCTCAGCTATGCAAAATTTAAGGATGCAGTATGAATTATGAAGGACTTCACGAATCTAAAAGAACACAAGCAACTGCACTGTGAGCCAACTTGTCAGAAAGATACAAAAGAAGGAGATAAAGAGATTTAGGAAGTGGTGATGGCAGGACATCCCAACCAGCTAAGTTTTTTTTTTGTTTATGCTTATAGAAGCAAACAGCTTCCTGAGTTCAGGGTCAGCCTGGAACAGAGCAAGGTTAGGCCCAGGTGTGATAGAAATGGTAATTTCAGAACAGGGAGAGTAGGGTTGACCTTAACAAGGAAAAAAATAAAAGGCAGGGGAATTCTTTTGCAATGTTTAAATGTGTGTGTGTGTGTGTGTGTGTGTGTGTGTGTGTGTGTGTGTGTGTGTGTGTGTATGTGTGTGTGTGTATGTGTGTGTGGTGTGTATGTGTGTGTGTACTTGCTCTCTCCAGAGAATTAAGGGTCTGGGGTCCAGAATGCTGATTCACAAGATAATCAGAAGGGAACCTGGAGATTGATATGTAAATTAAAAGACTGGGTTTGTGATCTGCAGGAGATGAGATATCCAGAGAAATTTTTTTTGGAATATCAAGGGAGAACTGTCTTGAGCAGAAAATAGAGAGAAAGCTATCTGGAGACCTCCAGAGAAAGCAGACCAGAGAGTAAGAAAGCAGGCTGGAAAGCTGTCTTGGAAAGCAGAGCATAGGCCACCAACCAGCTGGATCCCAGGATTCGACTTTGAGTCTTTGTTTTCACTGCTCCCAGACACCCCTCTCCAAGCCAAGGCTGGTCCTTGGCAACTATGTGTCACATAGGAAGTTGCCTCATTACTGTAACAGAATGCCTGACAATGTTACAGAGAAATGGCATAAAGGTATGGGGTCTTTGTCTTAGAAATTCTGGTGTATCCCTGGGGTGTGTCCCCTTGATGCTGCTGATTCTCAATTCCTGCTAAGGCAAAACTTCACAGCAGTGGAAGGAAGCATGTGGCAGAAGCCACTGACCTCATTACAGATAGGCAGCAGAGGAGGTGCCAGACACAAAGGAGCACAGGACCATCCACATACATCCTTCCAAGGATGCTCTTGGTGACCCTGACCCGCTTCCTTCAGTTAAGCCCACCTCCCTACCTCTCACCACTTCACAGGATTGCCACCACGATACAAGTCCATCAAGGGGATAATGTATTCATTACACCAGAGACCTAAGAAGCCAGTCACTTCCCAGAGCCCATCAGCTAGCAACCAAGTCCCCAGTACGTGTGCCTTGTGGCCCCAGTACGCAGACTGCTTCATAGACGCACACTAATGATGCCTATGTAATAGAACACTGAAATGATCCATTCATGATGCTACCAAGATTCCAGTCTAGGAATGATGCCTTGCAGATTAAAGTGCTGTCCATCAAAATGTGATATACACTCTGAGCCAACAACCTGTATATGGTAGTGCCCCCCTACACAATACAGAGACCTAAAATCTAACAGGCAGACATGTTGCCTCTACCACCACTCCCAGCATCACACTTAGAGAATCTAGATCACCTCTCTCCCTGAGACCTTAAATCCTGCAGTTTGAGGCCCTGATTCTCTCGGGGGAGTTGAGGGGGGAAGGAAACAGTTCTACTGAATGAGACCATAATCATTCCACTAAGCTGAAGCCTGATCACCTGGAGCTCTGAGCATCAGTAGCCTAGCAACAGACGACGACGGTGCTACTATCCCAGCAGAGCTAATTGGTTGTCATTATCAAAAAGACCCCAAATCTCGGCTATGCAATGAAGACAGAGTGGAGATGTTTCTAATGCAGAGAGGACTTACCGAAAAACTCTATGTCTGAGCTAGTTTCACCTGAGACGAGGCAATCACAGCAACCCAGCCTGCTTTGAGCTTCACACCAGAAGCTCAGAGCCCTCAGGCATGAAATCTGGGTTAAAGCACCAGGCAAGCAAAAATGAGCAAAGGAGCACAGGAAAAGATGCTCATCATCACCGGTCATTAGGGGCATGCTAATCAAAGCCACCATGGCTTACCGTCCTCACCAGGAGGCCGGGGATCAGGGAGAAAGACATGTAAGTGCTGGTGAGCATGGAGAGAAACTGGACCGGCGGGCGCCTTCTTATGCCTCTGGAAGGATGCAGAAAGGAGCAGCCTCTTTGTGGAAAAGTTTGACAGTTTCTTAAATTATAAAACACGGGGTAACCATAGAGCCCAGAAATTCTGCTCCTGGCTATATATATCTAAGGGAAATTCATACACATATCTACACACACACACACACACACACACACACACACAAATACACACAAGTATTCACAGCTGCCAAATTTCTATTGTTTGTGATAACAAAAAGGTAAAGACAAGTCCAATATCTATCTTCAAGGGTTAATAAGGTAGTGTCGTGGTCCAATAGTGTCATGATCTGATGTGTTTCAGCCATGAAAAGGCATGAACAAGGCAGAAGTGGGGGCTACCTAGTGGAAGAAAGGGAACCAGCCATAGATAGGAAGGAGCTAGGGATGGGAAATAAAACATGGCAAAGTATAATGCCACATTCATTTGAAAATGTCTTGAAATCCTTATTTGTTACACTGACTTAAATGATTAGCTTCTTTAAAACATGTTTTAAAAGAGTCATTAGCCGGGCGTGGTGGCGCACGCCTTTAATCCCAGCACTCGGGAGGCAGAGGCAGGTGGATTTCTGAGTTCGAGGCCAACCTGGTCTACAAAGTGAGTTCCAGGACAGCCAGGGCTATACAGAGAAACCCTGTCTCGAAAAACCAAAAAAAAAAAAAAAAAAAAAAAAAAGAGTCATTAACTGGTGGTCTAGTTTAGTAGGTAAAAGTACCTGCCACACAGCCTGAACTAATCCCTAGAACTCAGAAGGCTCATATCTGTAATCCCAGTACTTCTATGAGATATTCTCTCTCTCTCTCTCTCTCTCTCTCTCTCTCTCTCTCTCTCTCTCTCTCTCACGCACACACACACACACACACACACACACACAGAGTAGTGGTAATAATAAATAAAACCAGTCTATTATAAAAGCAGTCATTGGGTCAGCACGTCCCTATATAGACATAGACGTAGATATAGTTGTATATAAGATAGCTCTAAAGGGCATTTTCCTTACTTTCTCCCAAAGTTTCTCTGTGGTGTTTGAAGCCCAGTTACCCCAACAATGACTTGACCTGCTCAGTAAACCTTCCTAATCGGCCTCCCTCCCTTCCTGGCGCATGTCTCTGGTCCCATGGTAGTATTTCTTTGGATGAATTGCCACATAAACTACTTGCCCTTTCATCTTCATTGTAGTGTCTGCTTCTAGGGGAACTTCACCAGTAACATCTCCATCCAAGATAGGAAATTGACGATGGCCACAGTCCATTCCAAAGTTATCTGGGGCCCGTAAGATGGCTCCATGGATAAGAAAACACTTGCTACGGAAGCCTGCTGACCAGATTTCAATCCCCAGAATTTAGATAAACGTGGAAGAAGAAAGATGACTCCACAAAGATGTCCTCTGACCTCCACAAATGTGCTGTGGTGTGTATGGCATGTGTGCTCACACGTGCGCGCACGCGCTCGCATACACACACACAGAGATGATGATGATGACTTTGTCCTTTTCAGCAGCCTAAACCAAAGGAGACCTATAGTCTTCTCTTGAATTACTTCCTGGTCACGGGAAGGAGATAGACTATGGCTGTCTGTGTGGGAACTTTCCAGGACCTCCTTGGCTTCAGCCCACCTCCAGCCACTGTCAATATACCTACACTACTTTGCCACATCATAAAGCGGCAGCGTCTTAAAGGATTCCTGGTGTCTCATTTGGTTTTTTGTTTGTTTGTTTGTTTGTTTGTTTTCCCTCTTTCCGGTCAACCCTGCTCACTCCAGTTGACCCCGCTCCTGCCGCTCCCTTACGGCCCCACTCGCTCCTGCCAGCCCCCGGCCCCACTCGCTCCTGCCAGCCCTGCTCGCCCCAGTCAGCCCCGCTTGCTCCAGTCCAAGGATTCGTTTATTATTATTATTCCTAAGTACGCTGTAGCTGACTTCAGAGGCACCAGAGGAGGGCATCAGATCTCATTACCGGTGGTTGCAAGCCACCATGTGGTTGCTGGGATTTGAACTCATCACCTTCGGAAGAGCAGTCGGGTGCTCTTAGCTGCTGAGCCATCTCACGAGCCCCTGGTATCTCATTTGATCAAGGACATGAAATTTCTAACCCTAACTGCACCAGGCGACTCAGTTGTCAGCAGGGAAACACAAGAGGAAAATGGTTAAGTCTTACTTCTGGCCTCCTTAAAAACCAAAAACTAAAATGTAACGCAAGATATTAACAGAGGGGAAACCCCACGCGCTCTTCCGGATTGGTACAAAGCACCTGACCGACCTTCGTGACCGACACCCAGCAGGACGACTAGCAGTCAAAGAAGTGAGGTAAGCGCGCCAGCTCCTGCCATTGCTATTCATCCGAGCCTCTTCCGGTCTACCACTCAAAGCATCAAACTGAAAGCGAAAGTGTAAATATATTGGGAGTTGGTCTGGTGCTGCTACGCTTTTAAATGTTAAGTACTACCCCCCAAGATCTAGTTACCCACGGGCGAGCAGATTCTCACATTCACCAAGTAAACTATTTTTAACTCCATGTAAACCTTGCTCCCTACTTTAAAATTAATTGATTAATAAGAGGCTAGAGCCTGTGACTGGGCAATAGAGAGACAGGCGGGACTTGAGGATCCAGTGAGGGGTTTCAGGAGCGACCGGAAGGAGGAGGAGAAAGGAGGTAGAGAGAGGAGAAGGCTGCCGTGAGAGGAGGCGGGCCCTGAGGACAGGCGGATGGGACAGAGATAACCCAGGTGAGACTGAAACAGCAAGGAACAAGGGACATTTGACTGCGATGTAAGTTAGAATAGCTCACAGCCTGCCCAATCCAGGCTTACAGCTTGTAAATGATCAGGATTTTGTACCTTTTATTTGGGCTAGCTGGAATAAATAATTCATTTACATAAACGTATCATCATTTTTAGACATTAGTGACCTCGCTGTAGGAAATCCTGCAAATTCCCACTCCACAGAAACTATTAGTGCTAATACATTCAGCAAGTGTACGTGGTAGCAGCAGGACCCACAAACGCAGTCAGCTGTGTTTCCATACCTCAGCGCTGGGTAACCTGAAAACTCTCAATTAGGAAAACAATTCCACTTAGAATAGCATCAAATTGAATACAACACTTTGGAACAAATTTAACCCAGGAGGTATGAAAACCAGCCACTGAAAACTAATATGTCAGTGAGATAAATTAAACAAGGCTGGCATTAGTGAAACAGAAAACACGACAGGGCTGCCTAAGCAGGCAATAGGTACAAAAAACCCAACAACCTTTTTCTGTACATATTTGTGTGAGTGGACTGTGAGTATGTATGTATGTTTGTTTGTTTGTTTGTTTGTTTGTTTCTTCTTCAAGACAGGGTTTCTCAGTGTAGCCCTGGCAGTCCTGGAACTCACTTTGTAGACCAGGCTGGCCTCAAACTCAGAAATCCGCCTGCCTCAGCCTCCCAAGTGCTGGGATTAAAGGCGTGCGCCACCACCGCCCCACCTCATGGCTCATTTTCTTGTTGCTCAGTCAGTTCCATCCTACAGAGGTGGGGCCTCCGGGGTGAGGATAACATTTCATCACACCTAGCAAAATGATGGTTGAATTTCTGGGGTGTCCAATATGGGAGCCGTCGGTCACATGAGACCTGTGATGGTTTGAAAAGCTATGACCCCATAGACTCATGTGTGGGAATGCTTGGCCCATAGGGCCCTATTAGGTGGTATGGCCTTGTTGGAGGAAGTGTGTACCAGTGGGGGGCAGGCTTTGAGGTCTCCTATACTCAAGCTATACTCAGTGTGACACGTGTTATCTTTCTGTTACCTACAGATCAGGATGTAGAACTCTCAGTTCCTTCTCCAGCACTATGTCCACCTGCATACTGTTGTTTCCTGCCATGATGATAATGAACTAAACCTCTGAAACTGTAAGCCAGCCCCAAATAAATGTTGTCCTTTTAAGAGTTGCTTTGGTCATAGTGTCTCTTCACAGCAATGGAAACCCTAAGACAAGACCATTTAATAGTTTTAATTAATGTCTTTTTTTTTAAGATTTATTTATTTATTATATGTAAGTACACTGTAGCTGTCTTCAGACATTCGAGAAGAGGGCAAAAAGCCCAACAATCTTTTTCTGTACATATTTGTGTGAGTGGACTGTGAGTATGTTTGTTTATTTGTTTCCTCTTCAAGACAGGGTTTCTCTGTTTTGTTATGGATGGTTGTGAGCCACCATGTGGTTGCTGGGATTTGAACTCGGGACCTTCGGAAGAGCAGTCGGTGCTCTTAACCACTGAGCCATCTCGCCAGCCCTAATTAACTTCTTTTTAAACATGATCTCACTGTGTAACACTGGCTGGCCTGAAACTCACTATGTAAATCAGGCTGGCCTCGAACTCAGAAATCCGCCTGCCTCTGCCTCCCGAGTGCTGGGATTAAAGGCGTGCGCCACCACGCCCGGCTCAAGAGGTGCTTTTTAAGTGAAGAGCAAAATAAGTCTGTCCAAGCTCCCTGGGAGGCCCCGTTTCCACAACTCCATGGGGAAATCTCAAAACAAAACAATAAAAAACAAACAAACATAAAAAGTGCAAATGTGGGCGTTAGGCATGGTGGCATATGCCTTTAATCCCAGAACTTGGCAGAAACAGGTAGAAACATGGCCAACCTGGTCTACATAGTGAGTTCCAGGACAGCCAGAGCTACAAGCTATGTAGAGAGACTCTGTAGCGATAGATAGATAGATAGATAGATAGATAGATAGATAGATAGATAGATATGGGCTTGGGGGATTGTTTTGTTTGTTTGTTGAGTCAGGCTTTTTCCTGGGGCCCTGGCTATCTAGGAACTCCATCTGTTAGATCCTCTGCCTCTGCCTCCTGTACAGTGCTGTGCTGAGGTGAAATGCTTGAGCTGCCACCACCTGGGTAGGATTTTTGTTTGTTTGTCTGTTTGTTTGTTTGGTTGGTTGGTTGGTTGGTTGGGTTTTTTTTGGGGGGGGTGGTTTTGGTTTGGTTTGGTTTGGTTTTGGTTTTGGATACAGGTGTTAAATCTGGGTGTGGTGGTACACACCTTTAATCCCAGTACTGGAGAGGCAGGGAGTATCTTTGAATTCAAGGCCAGCCTGGGCTACAGAGAGAGTTCCAGAGAGCCAGGATTCATAAATACCCAGCGTTTTCACTTAGAGGGATGACAGTGGATATAAACACCATCTCTCCAGGAATGAAACTGTTGCCAACCCTATCCCTAACTGGGTTTTGTAACCCTGTAACTAAAGAGTTAATTCTTCAGGGCTGAGATGGTCAGACACAGCCCTGAATGTAGGTTGCAGGTTTAACTTAGAAACCCAGGGAAAGGACAAACCACAGGACTGCGCCTAGAAAATGCTTTCCAGTAGGAAATAACAGAGGGACCCAGAGGGAGAGCCAAGGTCGAAGGGAGCAATCTCAAGAATGACCACTAGGGGGCCCCAACAGCACCCACTTGTAAAGGTTACTTCAAATCCAATAGAAAAATACCAGACCTGGTCCCCTGTCACCAGGCTACCCAAGGGAAACGGAGAGAGCTTGGGGTAAGAGACACAGATTGCTTCAAATTTTTAAGCTCTCCACTTACCCATATTATTCATGAGCACATGCAAATGCAACACATTCTCAACACACTCTTTAATTTTTTTCAAGAGAAAAAAAATACATAAACACTTTTATGTTGTTTTTTTTTTTAATGTACTTTTTTCTTCTTATGCATAAGTGCTCTGTCTGCATGTGCAATTGCATGCTAGAAAGGGACATGTGGTTGATTGGTTTGTTTAGCCAGGTGGTCATGAGCCACCATGTGGTGGAGTTGAACTCGAACCTCTGGAAGAACAGCCAGTATTCTTAACCACTGAGCCATCTTATCAGCCTCCTGGCTTTTGGTTGTTTGAGACAGGGTTTCTCTGTGTAGCCCCAGCTGTCCTGGAACTCACTCTGTAGACCAGGCTGGCCTTAAACTCAAAGATCCGCCTGCCTCTGCCTCCCAAGTGCCAAGATCAAGGGTGTGCGCCACTATGTTCAGCTCTAAATGTGAAGCCCAGGCTGGTCTCAAACTAGTGATCCTCTGACCTCTGCCTCCTTCAGCAAATCCTACTAGCATGCGCTACCACAGTCAGCCATGCTTTTAAACAATGCAGCTGTTGTAACTGCATATGCCTACAGAACCAAAAACAAAATATACAGAAGAAGGTGTGTGGTACATGAAGTACAGACATTGTTCAGACAAACACCTGTATTATTTTAAAAGTTGATTGCTTTTTGAGCCAGGCGTGGTGGTGTAGGACTTTAATCCTAGCCATCAGGAGATAGAGGCAGACAGATCTCTGTGAGTTGGAGGCCAGCCTGGTTTACAAAGCCAGCCAGGACTACACAGAGAAAACTTGCCCCCCCCCCAAAAAAAAGAAAGAAAAATAATATATGGCCTATAGCAAAAAGAAGAATAGTAAGGTGGGACTTGGGGAGTGGGATAGGGGCGGAGAAAGAGAGAGAAACTCTGGGAAGGAATCAGAGGTGGGAGATTCAGCCAGTCGGACATTGAGGAAGAAGCAGACTGAGAAAGAAGGAGCGATAACTAGCCAGCCGTGTAGCAGAACTTAGATACTATAATTGGGATAATTGAGTTACAAGCTAATGGAAAACAATATCTAGCTATAAGCTTATAAATAAATATAGTCTCCGTGTCATTCATTATTCAGGAACTGGGGCAGACATAGAAAGCTGATCATTTTTCATGTGTTTATTTTCCATTAAGTGTCTTCTTTTTTATTATATTATTACAGCCTAATTCACATACTACAAAATGTGTCTTTTTCTTTTGCCAGTTTTGTGGATATGTAATAGTCCTGCTTTCCCTGGCATGTTCTTCTGGGATGTTTCTTTTTTTTCTAAGATCTATTTTATTTTATTTATGCATGTATGTCTGTGTACTGTATACATTCAGTGTGTGAGGAAGCCAAAAGAAGGTGCCAGATGCCCTGGATCTGAAGTTACAGCTGGTTATGAGCCACCATGGAGGTGCTGGGACTGAACCCAGGTCCTCTGTAAGACTCCTTGGTGTTGGGGTAGCTCAGCGGGTAAGAGCACCTGACTGCTCTTCCGAAGGTGATGAGTTCAAATCCCAGCAACCACATGGTGGCTTACAACCACCTGTAATGAGATATGACCCCCTCCTCTGGTGCGTCTGAAGTCAGCTATAGTGTACTTATGAATAAATGAATAAATGTACCAGAAAGAGCAGGAACTGAGCAAGTGGGACCGACCGGAGCGAGCAGGCCGAAATGGGCCGGCCGGAGCGAGCGGGCTGACCAGAGCTAGCAGGGTTGTCCAGAACAAGGAAAAAAAATGACTCCTTGGTGTTCTTAACTGCTGAGCCAGCTCTCTAGCCCATGTAAAGTGTTACTGGCAGTTCAGATTGTAACCACAATGAGATGCCCCTACATGTCTGAGAGCAAATCAAATAGCTCAGTTGGTAAAGGCACCTGCCAAGGAGGCGGATGGTTTGGCTGGATCCTCAGGCCCATATGGTGGAAAGAGAGAATTGACTCATGTCCCATTGTCCCCTGACCTCATAACACACACACACACACACACACACACACACACACACACACACACACACTTAAGATAAGAAAAAAAACTAAGGAAAGAGTAGTAAAGGGGGAAAGCTGGTCACACCACGTACTGACCAAGTGGGAGTCCTATGTACAGCCAGTGTCTTCACTGTTCTATTACTGTGACAAAATTCTTTTAGCTTCTGGTTTCGGAAGTTTCCATTTGTGATCACTTGGCCCAGCAACTGAGGGTCTGTGGTAGCCCAGTATACGATGGTAGATTATGTGGTAGAAGATATCTGTTCACCTTTGACAGAAGAAAAGGCTGGAATCCCCACTATCCCCTACAACGATACCTCCATCTCCTATAGGTTCCACCTTTCAGTGGTCCTAAAGCTTGGTTGGCCACCAAGCCTGTGATAGGTAAATGCTTGTGAATCATTTCAACCCTAATGGTGGCATCGCTGACAGTGCAAACCGAAGCCACCTTAGGAAACAGTTGACTGCTTTTGTAAAGCAAAACATGTTCTTAAACCTTTTCTTAAAATGTATTAAGTTTTGGGGGCTGGAGAGATGGCTCAATGGTTAAGGGCACTGACTGCCCTTCCAGAGGTCCTGAGTTCAATTCCCAGCAACCACATGGTGGCTCATAGCCATCTGTAATGGGATCTGATGCCCTCTTCTGGTGTGTCTGAAGAGAGTGACAGTGTACTCACATAAATAAAATAATAAATAATTCTTTTTTAAAAATGTATTAAGTTTTGGTTTTTTGAGGCAGGGTTTCTCTGTGTAGCCCTGGCTGTCCTGGAATGTACTCTGTAGACCAGGCTGGCCTACACCTCAGAGATCTGCCTGCCTCTGTTAGGAGTAAAGGCATGTGCCAGCCACCATCACTGGGCAAAACATTATTGTTATTGTTCCAAGCCACTGATAACAGGGAGCAACTGGACCAAGATCATCTGAGTATTTGGAGACAGAGCGGGTTGTTTGGTGTGTTATGTTTGTGTACTAGCAAATGAAATGCTTGTATTGTGGCCTTGGGCATTGCCTCTCCTCAGATCTCACATATAAATATTAATGATGGTGACACTTGCTTTCGGGGTGTCCTGAAATTCTGTGAAGTGGTACTATGGAGGCCCTCTTCATTGGGGCATATACACTGTGTGGTCTCCTGAGAGGCCTGCGAATAAGGCCCATTGTTTCCATTCCACATGACAGAAAGGCAGCAAGTTCATATATCTTGCTCCATTGCCCTTGTGGAGTGTGTGGAGGAGCTAAGACTGGCTGTGGCACTCACACCCCGTTTTGTGGTCATTCTGTGTGGTTTTGTTTGTTTAGTCAGTTGATTTGAGTTCTGTGAGACAGAGTCTTGCTATGGAACCCACGTTGGTCTCAAATTTGTGATCTTCCTGCCTCCACCATCAAGTGTGGGAATTCAAGTGTGTGCTGCCATGCCCAGAAATGGGGTGAATTTTCATCCTGGTTGTGTCAGAGTCTCATGAACGTCATACAAAGACCAGCTCTATGGGAGTCTCCAGCCTCTGCTTGGAAAAAGTGCTGTGCCTTGGTGTGGAATCCATGCTGAGATACCAGCCTTCCTTCCACTTCCTCTTAGTCAACCTCTTCCTGACTCACAGGGGAAAATTGCCCTTCCTAACACCTCTGGGCTGAAGACCAAGTCTTAGGCTGAGCCTGTTAGGGTTACCTATGACCTAGTCCCCACAGGTCTGTGTCATCAGCCTGAATGACAGGTGGAACAGGCTGTGGAAGCTACAGGAAGCTATGGCTGTCCTTAGTGTCACCCTCCCAGCTAGTCTGAAACCCAGGTCATGTGGTGCTGCCAAAATGCTATGAGGCACAGTGTTTAGGTCACCTCACCTCTGTCTTCTAAATAACCACACCTTGCGATTTGGCACTGTCCTTAACCCCTGTGTGTCCTAAATCCTCCTAAAGCTATAATGAGAGTCATTACAGCTCACTGGTAACCATGGTACTATCTTGTCAGAAGGGGACATATTCTAAGGAGACACTTGTGAACACTTTGGCTCTCAGACTATTAAACAATAAATTCTGAAGTCTTAAAATTTCCCCAGGAGTCTAATGCTGAGGGGAGGAAGGCCAGAGCCTTGGTGTCAGCCAGAGGAGGAGCTTATCTCCCAGGAAGAGACTTTATCCAATTCTGTCAACCTGTCAGACCCCCTTGCAGGACAGACCAGAGCCAAGGCAGGGACGGTGGGTCACTGGTGGGCAGAACCATGCCTTGACCAGGACAGCTTAGAGCTGCATGGCCCTTTGCCTCACCAAAACTAGACTTGTGAGCCGGGTATGGTGGCACATGCCTTTAATCCCAGCACTCGGGAGGCAGAGGCAGGCAGATTTCTGAGTTTGAGGCCAGCCTGGTCTACAGAGTGAGTTTCAGGACAGCCAGGGCTCTACAGAGAAACCCTGTCTCAAAAAACCAAAACAAACAAACAAGACAAGACTAGACTTGGGGGAGACCATAGGATCTCTCTATTTGTTTTTCTTTCTAATATGGCCTCAGTGAGTGAATCAGCAGGCTCAGCTGTTTTGTTTTGTTTTGTTTTGTTTTTGTCTTGGAGGCTTTGGTTTGTTTGTATGTTTGTTTATTTGTTTCATTTGTTGTTGCTGTTTTAAATTTTATGAATGGGTGTTTTGCCTGCATCTATGTCTGTGTAACATATCTTGCATGCCTGGTGCCAGAGGAAGCCAGAACCCAGTATCAGCTAATCTGAAACTGCAGTTATAAACAATTGCAAGCTGCCGCATGAATTCTGGAAACCAAATTGGGTCCTCTGAAAGAGCAGTCAGTGCTCCTAATTGTTGAACTATCCCTCCAACCTCTATATTGAAGTGTTGGTGATGGTGGTTAGTTGGATTTTTATTTTTAAGACAGGGTTTCTTGTTTTGTTTTGTAACAAGGTCTCACTGTGCAACCCTAACTGTCCTGGAACTCACCATGTAAACCAGGTTGATCTCAAACTCACAAAGATATGCCTGCTTCTACCTGTAAGTGCTAGGGTTAAAAGAGCATGCCTGCCAGATGGTGGTGGCACACGCCTTTAATCGCAGCACTTGGGAGGCAGAGGCAGGAGGATTTCTGAGCTTGAGGCCAGCCTGGTCTACAGAGTGAGTTCCAGGACAGCCACAGCTATACAGAGAAATCCTATCTCGAAACAAACAAACAAACAAACAAACAAACAAACAAGCATGCCTGTCTCTTTAATTCCCATATGGAGAAAGATGCCCAAACCAAACCGAGGTATCTAGGATAATAGGATGCTAGGGCTGGAGTTTAGCCTTCGGTAAGCACAGGGGGTGGGGTGGGGATAGCTCCTGCAGGAAGGTAAGGACTGATTGGAACCCTGGGTCCATCACTACCAGTTGGGACCTTGGGCTCATTTTGGGGAGTATAGTATGTAGTGCTCCTTATGGGAGCTCCATGTTGTTCTTCTGGAAACAAGGAATGTGACCTCTCTCTGAGCACCATTATGAGTATAAATGAGCTGCATTTATCCCTCAGTATTAGGAAACTGTTTTCAAGACCCCCTCCCTCATAGTCAGGTCTGTAGATACACGAGAAGCCCTTCACTTGATTTATGGACAGCCAGTATGCACTACCTGACCACTGAGCTGCAGCCGCAGCCGCCACAGCCCTCTTTTCACCTTTAATTTGGGGATTTTTTTTTTTTTTTTTTTTTTTTTGGTTTTTCGAGACAGGGTTTCTCCGTATAGCCCTGGCTGTCCTGGAACTCACTCTGACCAGGCTGGCCTCGAACTCAGAAATCCGCCTGCCTCTGCCTCCCGAGTGCTGGGATTAAAGGCGTGCGCCACCACACCCGGCTCACTTTTAATTTGGATACAAGGTCCCCACTAAGTTGCCCAGGCTTGCCCTTGAAAGATCCTCCTGCCTCAGCCTCCCAAACAGCTAGGATTACAGGCATTTGCCACCGGCCTGGCTCAAACATGATCTATTTACTTTTATTCGATTTCCTGAGCCAAAGAGCTGAGTCAGCAGGTATGGGTACTTGCTGCTCTTTGCAGAGTACTGTAGTTTGGTCCTGCAACCCACATCTGGCAGCTCACCAGCACCTGTAACAACAGCCCCAGGCAAGCTGACTCCTTGTTCTGGCCTCTGAGGAGACCAGCACACACCACACACACACACACACACACACACACACACACACACACGTTTCATCCCTGCATTTTAGGGATCAGCCTGCATGCTAAGCAAGCGCCCAGCAGCCACTGAACGCCTAGCTCCTGCCCATATCCTGTGAATAAATTCCAGACAACTCAACTCAGAATCTCTCTCATCCAAGGTAAGGGCTCAATAGACATTTGTTATGCCGTGTTCCCTAGGGAATGGCAATAGAAGAAACGTTTGTGCAAGTTCCATACATTTTTTTTTCTCCAAATATTTTCACTCTGCAGTTGGCTGGATGATGAGGGTAAACCTGCATCCTAGGGGAGGGCGGGCCTCAGCAGGCATGGATCGCGGACCCGCAACCCTGGAGAGTCAGGGAGTCGGGGCGTATGTAAAGGTGGATGTCAGGGTAGCATCACGCCACGCGCCACACCCACAACCTAAGCCACAGTCCCTGTAAATAAAGCTGCCCAGCTGCCAGGCCTTGAGGGAAGCTAGGGAACAAGGAAGTCTCAAGGCCACAGCTTTGCTTTCTTGTACCAAGCTCCTCCGTGCTGGAGAAGCCAGGCAGAACCACTTATCAAGAGTTATTTCAGGGCTTCACAAACAATTATCAACAATTATACAACCCCTGCCAGGAGCCTCAGGGCAGACAGATGGCACGAAACACACAAGGTCGGTGCCCTATGGGAAGTTCATCCAAAAGCAGAAGCAAGATCTTAAAAGTAGACTAAAGGCAAGCAGAGACTGAGTGCTTATCTGGCTTTTGGCCAGGCTTCCTGTTGTCTCTTTGGTCCCTGGGGAAGGGGGTGTCCCTTCTCGGGGATCCTCCATGGGACAACTCAAGCCTCCTGTGGAAGCCAGTAAAATGGAGTCTATGGTTCAGAGACTATTCATCCCAGCCAGGCACACTCCATGCTGTGTGACATCAAGCCTGTGACTTCACCTCTCTGAACTTCGCTGCCTTGTTTACAAAATGGGGATGATGCTGAGATTGGCTCACAGGGCTGATGATTTAAGGAACAAATTAGAGAGAAGTATTTGGCATAGGTGTGGTGAGGAGAAATGACCTAGCCACCGTCCCTCGCTGCTCGGTTGTTTATCTAAATTGAGCTGCTTCAGAAAGAGATCTTCTATTGATGGCCACTTGAGTGTCCCAAACATTACAGGATTCTTGTGCACCCCAGCATTCAGTAAGCTGCTTTATCAACTCTCTCAGTTTTGTGGGGCTGCTTGTCTTCTCTTCCTTAACCATCATTTTACTAGAACCCAGTGAGATGGCTCACTGGGTAAAAGTACTTGCCCCTAAGCCTGATAACCTGAGTTCAATCCCTGGAATCCAAAGACTGACTCCCAAAGGCTGTCTTCTGACTTCCACAGGTGTGTAATGAAATACAAACAGCCACTCAGAAAAAAATAAAGAAAAATGTAAAAAAGAAAAAAAAGAAAAGAAAAGATAAACATAATTTTGAGCCGGGCGTGGTGGCGCACACCTTTGATTCCAGCACTCGAGAGGCAGAGGCAGGCGGATCTCTGAGTTTGAGGCCAGCCTGGTCTACAAAGTGAGGTCCAGGACAGCCAGGGCTATACAGAGAAACCCTGTCTCGGAAAAAAAATAATAAATTTAAAAAATAAAAAATAAAAAGATAAACACAATTTTAATATTTTAATCTTTATATAATTTGTCATCATTCAAAATATATGGGTCAGAAATATGTATTTACATTGTTTCTCAATAGAACACTAGGAAGATGTGTTATATGAATACGATCATGTGATCTCATGTGCAGGAGTGCACACTGTCAAGTCCCAAAGAAACACAGGACAAATGGCTAACTGTGGTGCCTATTAGCACACCAAAGTGCATGCTGGCCGTCAGGTTTACTCAGAACTGCTCTTCTCTCCCCACCCCTACCCTAAACCTCTCCACACCAGAAACTTCATTTCCCATGCTCCAGCTTCCCTGACATTTCAGCCACAAGCTCTCTTGGTCCCCTTTGGTCCTCTGCTCTGCGTTCCTTGTCCCCTCTCTTGCCTCTCTCTCTTTGCTTCCTCTCTCTGTCACTCTCTTTGCTTCTTCCCCTCTCTGTCTCTGCCCCACCCACCCCCCTTCATCTCTCTTCTTTCATGCCCTGGACTTGTCTGCTGGTTATGTTCAGTATACTTCTTCCTCTCTCTGCTGTGTAGTCTTCTAAGTGCCTCTGGCTGAACTCTCCCTCGTGTCTACAATAACAACCTCTCCTCAGCCATCCCGTGGATTAGTCATGTCCTCATTTCCAGTCACATGAGTGTATGAAGGACACAGATTGGTGTTGGTGTTTTACTCTCCACTTTACTTTTTCCGATAGGATGTCTCCGTAAACCTGGGCACTGGGCATTGCTTACTCAGCTACACAGGTTGGCCAATGCGCTCTAGGGATCCCCTTGTATTTCTCTCTCTCTCTCTCTCTCTCTCTCTCTCTCTCTCTCTCACACACACACACACAATGTTGTATAATAAATGACTAGAAAATTTTCATTTTGCAAAATGAAATTGAACCCCATTTCCTTATTTCCCCCTTCCTAGGGAAAGTAAAATCTTTCTACCCCTAGGACAGGATAGAAAAAGGAAAAGGTAAAGAAGCCATGGAAGGGAAAGATGCCCCTTAACTTAGGATCTAGCCTCTCCAGTGTTCCGGCAGGCAGAGAGTCAAGAAGGTTCAGCATGGCCGATAAAGCCAAGATGGCCTATAGAGATAGCAGTGGGCCTCCCTCCGAAAGACATCACAAACAAGGCCAGTAAAACAGCCTGTGCTGACTCAGAGCCAGGGTGTTGGTGGCCTTGAATTAACTGTATACGCACCTTTCCTCCACCCCTAAATCTAAAAAGTGGCCTTCATAAACTACCTTACAATGTTGTTTTCCAGAGGAAACCCTTTAAGATAATGAAACTAGCCAGGGTGTAGTTTTCTTTCCTCTTTCTTTCTTTCTTTCTTTCTTTCTTTCTTTCTTTCTTTCTTTTTCTTTCTTTCTTTTTTCTTTAACTTTTACTTTCTTTAACTGTTACTTAGTTTTAAAATGTTCATCTTTAAACCTCGTTATAAATTACACCTTCAGATAAAGCTACACAGAAAGCCACAGACTCATATATGTAGTCATTGCAAAGCCACTTCATGTGACTTTTTCTCCTTAAGAAAAATTAACATCCTGAGCTTGATTCCCCAAGACCCACAAAAGCTGTCCTCTATCCTACACACTCACCCCACACACCCACATACACGCACACGCACAAACGCACACGCACATACATACAAAATAAAATGTTTTAAAAATTAAAAATAGGGGCTGGTGAGATGGCTCAGTGGGTAAGAGCACTGACTGCTCTTCCAAAGGTCCTGAGTTCAAATCCCAGCAACCACATGGTGGCTCACAACCACCCGCAATGAGATCCGATGCCCTCTTCTGTTGTGTCTAAAGACAGCTACAGTGTACTTACATATAACAATAAATAAAATCTTTTAAAAAAATAAAAATAAACAATAGATGGCCAAGTTTCACCGTGAAGGGATGCCCTGTGAGTGTGTTATCTCTACTTAATAGACTTACAAAGGTAGTCTGACTCTGGCTTGTCCTGGTTTCTTTTCTGCAGTGTAGTCAAGGATCCAAGTTTACTTGAGTGAAGGTCCCTATGAAGAAAAAACTCCTCGGGCTGTTGGCAGCTGTACCGGGCTGCATCTTCCTGTCACTGCTGGCAACCCCAGCCCTTGGGAACTGCCACACTAGTCTGTTTCTAAGAAGAGTTTATTTAATCATAGTTTACAGATCAAAAGAATCAGAGTCCACAGCAGCTTTTGTAACTGTACACACTAGAGCTGCCAAGATGGAGCCAGACAATATCCCAGCAGAGATGGAAGAGGGACTCTAGAAGTCCCGCCCCAGCTGAGGTGCTATTGGTTGCTACTGGGGAAGAGTCAGTTTTTTTCAGGAAAGTGACTCACCCCACTGTCTAGTAGATTGTCCTACATCATTGCACATACAGGGAGCTCTAGATGAATTTAATGGGTTAAAAGAAAAAAAAGAGCATATGAAGTTAGGAAGGAGAAGTAGGCCAGGGGAGGGATAAGGGGGAAGTGAACAGGGACGGATTTGATCAGAATACATTATGTGAAATATCTATGAAAGTCTCAAACAATAAAAATTATCATAAAACAAACCAGGACCCACAACATAAGTTGTGGAACACAGAACAAAATTAAAATGTTAAATTCTGTGTTGGGCTGGAGAAAAGGCCCAGTGGTTAAGACGACATACTGCTATTGCAGAGAACCAGGGTTCATTTCCCAGCCACCCATCCCAAGCAGCTCACAACCATCTGTAACTCAGCTCCAGGGCGTCTGGGGCCTCTGGCCTCCCTGGGCACTTGCACATCTGTGTTCTCACACACAATTAAAAGTCTGGGTTCAGAACATACAGAGAGTGTCAGGCTGTAAACAGCAGAGAATCAAGCCACCCTCAGGGCCCTTCGGACCACAGTCACACAGAAGTCATGAGGCAAGGCCATGGAAGCCTAAGGCCACAGAAGAAGACAAGTACCCTTCCTGAGATCACACAGCAACTTGGAGCTAAGATCCAATCTTACAAAGCTCTGTGTCTCTGAGTGGGAAACCTGTCCCAGCTGGTAGTATCCTCCAGGGTTTGATCCTTGTTATCATGCATACTGGCTGTGGGGATGATGTCCCTAAACTATAGGGGGATCAGAAATTCAAGATCTGCCTCAGAAACAGTGTGAGCTTGAGTCTAGCCTGGGCTACATGACACACTTTTTCCTACATTGGCCAATGTGAAGTGGCTGGTGGCATATTCATGGTCCCAGGGCCACTCAGAGTCTCATTTCCAGGTCCTCTATCTGCTTTCAATAGAAGCAAGTGAGAACTTTTTTTTTTTTCTTAATTCATTGGTTCTAGTGTTTCCAGAACACTGAAACTGTTAGCTGATAGATATTATCCCTGAAGAGGGGTTCAACTAAGCCACAGTCCTCTGTGACAACTCTGCTTACACTTCTAGTATGTCACATCCCCGAGGTAGGAACGGACACTAGGATTCAAAGACCCCTCCCCTCAAAAGTCTTTAAAAGTTCGGCCATGGAACTGACTTAGTGATTAAAGCCCACGAATAAATATGAGGCTGTAGCTCAGATCTTCAAAATCAACATAAATGCCAGACACTGTACTCACCTATAATCTGAGCCTCAGCGCATGCAGACAAGGGCTCCTGGAGCAAGCGAGTTAGGAAGACCAGCCATATCTTCCAGCTCTGGGTTTGATTGAGAGAGTCTGTCTTCATGACTAAAGTTAGAGAACTATATTCAGAGTGATTCCTGACCTCAACCCCTGGCCTCCACAAACATATAAACCCATCCATGGCACACCCACACGTGCCAGAGTACATGCAAACATGCATATGTGAATGTACACCACACACATATAAAGGAAAAATAGAAAAACAGTCTATAAAAGTAATGGGCGGGCTGGTGAGATGGCTCAGCGGGTAAGAGCACCCGACTGCTCTTCCAAAGGTGAAGAGTTCAAATCCCAGCAACCACATGGTGGCTTACTACCACCCGTAATGAGTTCTGACGCCCTCCTCTGGTGCGTCTGAAGTCAGCTACAGCGTACTTAAGAATAATAATAAACGAATCCTTGGACCGGAGAGAGCAAGTGGGGCCGGCCAGAACGAGCGGGGCTGGCCGGAGCAAGCGGGGCTGAACAGGGACGGCCGGAGTGAGCAGGGGTCCACCGGAGTGAGCGGGGCCGACCGGAGTGAGCGGGGCAAACCAGAGCGAGCAGGGTTGACCGGAAAGAGGGGAAAAAAAAAAGTAATGGGCTTTCCTTTGTTCTGCAAGTTGCTGTTGGAGATCCTGTCCTAGCTTCTCCTAGGGTGAGTGGCCTGCATCACTAAAGGACATCACTTACTTGTAACCAGTCTCAGCTCTTCTCTCTATAGAAACAGAGAAGGAAAATCTTTATTATTTAAAACAAGAACCATATTTTGGGTTTGACGAAATGGCTCCACAGTTAAGAGCACATGCCGCTCTTGCAGAGGTCCCAGATTGGATGCCCAGCACCCACACGGCACCTCACAACTGCCTGTAACTCCAGCTCCAGAGACTCTGAGGTCCTCTTCAGAGACACACTGCACACACAGAGAGAAAAAGAAAACCCCAAAGAATCACTTTTTTTTTGGGGGGGGGGGGTTCGAGACAGGGTTTCTCTGTATAGCCCTGGCTGTCTTGGCACTCACTTTGTAGACCAGGCTGGCCTCGAACTCAGAAATCCGCCTGCCTCTGCCTCCTGAGTGCTGGGATTAAAGGCATACGCCACCACTGCCCAGCTCTCTCTGTTTTCAAAAATGGGAAAAACAACCCCCTACCAGGGTAGGAGCTTCTCCAAGAGAAAACTACAGACAATGCCTGTCCTGCTAGGTGGGTTCCATGAAGTGTGTGGCAGGAACTGGATGGAGAGAGAAATGGCCTCTGTTGATATTGGTCATATTTTGAATAAATCATGGGCTGAGCCAGTAAGGAATCCATATACCTAGGCATGTTCCCTCAACACAACCAGAGAGTTAGTCATGCATTCAGTGGAAGAGTCGGTCATGTTTGCTCCATGACACACTCAGGAGCCACCAATTGCCCCCACCCTTACTGCCTGAGGGAAGCTGGCTTTTGTCTCCTTGTGGTATCTTGTCATCTTTGTCGCGGCTTCCTGCAAGTTTAATTGTTCATTCTGGACTTTTAGTTAAATAATGAATACCTGTGACCTTATTCATCTGCCCAGGAGCAGATCCTTTGGAGTAACATAGCTCCTGCAGGCTTCCCTTGGGTCACCTTCATGAAGCTCAAAGGTAATTGCCATCCTGAAGTGTTTTTAAAAGGTGTATTAAATGTGAACTCTTAGAAATGTAGTACTTAGTTTTACATGAGTTTAGAATTCATAAAAAGATTGTTTCATAACATGTCATCCAGGGACTGGGCAGATATCTCGGCAGTTAAGAGCACTTGCTGCTCTTTTGGAGAACCAGAGTTGGTGTGATGGCTATTCCCAGTTGTCAACTTGAATATATCCAGAATAATCTACAATCCAGAAATGGAGGGCACCCCTGTGATCCAGATCTTGAGACTGGAAGACACAAGCTTTTGATCCAGATCTTGAGGCTGGAAGACATGCACACCTTTAATTCAGATCTTGAGGCACACCTTTAACCTGGGCCGTACCTTCTGCTGGAAGGTACAATGGAAGAAGGAAGGGGTTGTTCTTCGCCTGCTCACACTCACTTGACCAGCACACCCACGGGAGCCAACTTCTTCAGGATTCCAGCTTATACAGAAGACCAGATGAGACACCCAACCTTGTAGGACTGAGCAACTACTAGATTCTTGGACTTCCCCCACTCACAGCCAGTCACTGTTGGGTTAGTTGGACTGCAGCCTGAAAGTCATTCCAATAAATTCCATAAGATGGAGTAGCATATTCACACAAGTGGTGCCTATAAAATCACCACACTCACCTCCTGGCAAAGAGATACCTTTTTGGTGGTGGTGTTCTTATATCAGTCAGGAATAAAACAGATAGCAGTCCTTTGTTCATCCTAACTTGAAGCCTGGCTTAGTGGCTATCTTAGATAGGGTTTCCTTTGCTGAGAAGAGATACCATAATCAAGGCAACTGCTATAAAGGAAAACGTTTAATTGGGACTGGCTTACAGTTTCAGAGGTTCAGTCCATTATCATCATGTCAGGAAGCAGGGCAGTGTGCAGGCAGACATGGTGCTGGAGAAGCCAAGAGCTCTATATCATGATCTGAAGACATCCAGGAGGAGAGTCAATTCTCTAGGCAGTCAGGGGGAGGGTCTCATTTCACACTGGGCAGAGCTTGAATATAGATCTTGGGGCTGTTTCAACCTTCTGTTATTACCAAGGAGCGCTTCCACGAAGTTCTTCAACAGTAAGTTTCCTTGTATGTACAACCAACTGTAGAATGACTGATTTGTAAGTACAGGGATGCTCATACCTACCAGAGAGTGCTGTTTTCTAAAGTGATTGATTGTTCCAGTGCACACCTACTGCAAGAAAAAAAAAAAAGGAAATCTGATGTCAATACCTCATGTATGACACTGCTGACTTTTTATTTAGTTTTAGATTATTCTTGTTTTTATGTATATGAGTGTTCAGTCTGAATGTGTATATACACATGTGTGCCTGGTGCCCAAGGCCAGAAAAGAGCATCAGATCCCTTGGAATTGTAATTACAGATGCTTATGAGCTGCCACATGGGTTCTTGGAACCAAACAAGTCCTTAGCAAGAATGGCAAGTGTGCTTACAGCTGGGCCATCTCTCAGCCCCAGGGTATGGAACATTTTAATGTTGCTAATGGAAGGAATGTTGAAGAGAGTGTTGGTTAAGAAACAATGGCTCACTCATATCGACTTTTGAAAAATATCTCTTGATACCGTCACTGGCAGGTTCAATGACGAGTCACTGTGAGGACTAGCACAGTAGAGAACACTGTAAATCAGAGAGCAGCAAAGTTAGTGAGTTTATTCAATGAGCAGAAAAGCAAGATGCTCTGAGTGAGAAGGATTATGGGAAGAAGTTCGCCTAAGTGCCACCGCAAGCAGTGGAGATGGCGGGGAGGTTTGAAGTTACTTCATCTCCAATGGGGGCTTAAGTATTAAGAAAAACATGTGGTGGTATAGTTATATTCCTTTCTTAAGAATTGTTTTCCAGCCAGGCGGTAGTGGTGCATGCCTTTATTCCCAGCACTCAGGAGGCAAAGCAGAGGCAGATGGGCCTCTGAGTTTGAGGCCTGCCTGGTCTATAGATGGAGTTCCTTTGTCAGCCAGGGCTACACAGAGAGATCCTGTCTCAGGAAAAAAAAAAAAAAAAGCAAAACAGAGTATTGATTTATTACTTTTACCTGGTGTGTGTGTGTGTGTGTGTGTGTGTGTGTGTGTGTGTGTTTGTATGCAGGTCCAAATAGAGGTCAGGTTCCCCATGGGGCTAGAGTTACAGGTGGTTGTGAGCCATTTGGCCTAGGTGTTGGGATAGGTCCTCTGGAAATGCACTAGAGTCTCTTAATCTAAGCCATCAGTAGGCTTTAGTTACTTTTCTGTTTGTTTGTTTGTTTGTTTGTTTGTTTTAATTTTTATATTTATTTTATTTATGTCTATGAGTGTTTTACCTGCATAAATGTCTGTTAACTACACGTGTACCTGGCACTTGTGGGATTCTGGAGAGGGGATCGATTCTCCTGAAAATGGTGTTACAGAACAAGTGAGCTGCCATGTGAGTGCTGGAAATTGAACTTTGATCCTCTGCAGGAGCAGCAAGTGCTCTTAGCTGCTGAGCCATCTCTCCAGCCATGAGTTATTTTTCTTATCTGCAGAATTCTGTCCTTAAAGAGGAGACTTTATTGGTGTGTTGTGCAAGTCTTCAGCCTGAGAAGGAAACAATGGCAGAGATAAGGCAAACAGTCAAAGCAATTCTTTCTTCCTTCCTTCCTTCCTTTCTTTCTTCCTTCCTTCCTTCCCTCCCTCCCTCCCTCCTTCCTTCCTTCCTTTCTTTTCTTTTCTTTTTTTAAGCAGTGTCCTGAAACCCTGTGCTGACTGTGTACTCCTGATCTTCCCGCCTCCACCTCCTGGGGTTACAGGTGTGTATACACGGGATGAATGTAGGCCAGGGATCATCAGCCATTTTAAAAAATCATGTTTGTGATGTTTCTAAAAAACAGGGAATGTGTGTGGCTCATATCCAGGCCTGGATGACAATGCCGAAACCCCTGGATGTCAGCTGCTGAGTGACAGAAACCAATCAGGAGTAAGAGGAGGGAGGGGCCTATTCTATTTTCTACATTTTTAAAATTCTCTTTTTAAAATTCCCTGTATTTCCTAACTAGCTATCCTGTTTCAATATAGTGTCAGTTTATGACCTTAGCTTTCCGTATGCCAAGCTTTCGGTCTTTCCTTTTCTCTTCTGAGGCAGTCTCATGTAGCAAGCAAAGACTCAACTTTGCTGTATAGCTGAGGCTGACAGAGGTTGCCTATGATGGCTATTCTTGGTTATCAACTTGATTACATCAACTCTAATTAACTAAAATTCAAAAATGGAGGGCACACCTGGGAGGGATTTTCCACTTAATTTGAAGGAGGAAGATACACTTCTTTTTTTGTTTGTTTGTTTTTGTTTGTTGGTTGGTTGGGTTTTTTTTGTTTGTTTGTTTGTTTGTTTGTTTTTTTTTGTTTTTCGAGACAAGGTTTCTCTGTGTAGCCCTGGCTGTCCTGGAACTCACTCTGTAGACCAGGCTGGCCTCAAACTCAGAAATCTGCTTGCCTCTGCCTCCCGAGTGCTGGGATTAAAGGCGTGCGCCCCCACGCCCGGCTCAGCCAAATGATCTTAAGTATGAAGTCATCTCTCCTACTCCTTTAATCTGGATCTTGAGGTAGGAAGACACACCTTTAGTTTGGGCCACACCTTCTGCTGGTAACCTAAATAAATAGGACTTGGAAGAAGGAAACTTTTGCTTTTTGTTCTCGGCTTGCTAGCAAGTGTATTCCTTCTCTGGCATTAGGACCTACTTCTTTGGGATTCCAGCTTTTACTGAAGACCAGCTGAGACATTGAACCTCAGGGACTGAGCAATGTTGGATTCTTGAACTTTCCATTCATAGTCAGACATGACTGGATTATCTGGAGCACATCCTGTAAGTCATTCTAATAAATCCCATATATGTAAGTATGTAAGTGTATATATATATATATATATATATATATATATATATATATATATATACATACACACACACACACACACACACACACACACACACACACACATATATATATAGAGAGAGAAGAGAGATTCATACTATAAGTTCTGTTACTCCAGAGAACCCTAACTCATACAATGCCCTTTACCTTGCATTGAATTAGTTGTATTTGATACCATGTCCAATTTATTAGGTGCTCAGTGGGATCATACCCAGGTTTTCTTGCATACTAAACAAGCAATCTACCAATGGAAGGAATTACACAGAAAACCCCAAATTGAGTAGTGTTTCTAAAAATCTAAAAATGAACATCATCTTTATCTGATATAAATCATAAAATATACATACTAAGAAAATTCAATCTAGGGCCATTGAGATGACTCTGCATGTACTTGTTGCTAACCCTGACAATCTGGGTTTGATTCCCAGGACCTACATGGTGGAAAGTGAGAACCAGGTCCTACACACTGTTGTCTGACCTCCACATGCCTTTAATCCCAGCACAAGGGAAGCAGAGGCAGGAAGATCTCTGTGAGTTCTACTGTATAGCCAGGGCTACACAGAGAAACTCTGTCTTGAAAAACAAAACAAAAAGTTCAAGGTCATCCATCAGTAGCTCCACAAAAACAAGTTGAAGAATAACCTGGGCTGCACGAGACTCTGTCTTAAAAACAAAGTCTGAAAACATTGTAACGAAGTGCTTTTGTGTTGCTGGGAATAGACTCAAAGGTGGCACATGTAAGCAGTTACTCTATCATTGACCCACATCCACGGCCCATCCCCCTTTCCCCACTTTTTTGGACAATATATTCCAGTGAAAAGGTTGGATACTGTGTGATTCTCATTATGTAACATTTTGGAAAAGGCCAAACTATGAAAACAGTAAAAAGATGTGTAACTGCAGGAGTTTGAGGTTGGTAGGGAGGAGAGCAGTGTAAGAATGCCAACTCCTCATGAAGAGAAACAAAATATACAAAACAAAATCCTTTATACAAAACAAAAAAACATAGCCTGTTTAACACAGAGTGAACTGTGTTGTAAATTATGGACTTCGGCTAATAATAATACAGTGATACTAGTTCCTCAATTGTAGCAAATAACCAGACTAAAGCAAAATGGTAAAAATAACAAAATGTCTATGAAAAGAGGGCATTTCTGAGGAAGCTTAATGCTTATTCCTCAGTGTGTCTGAACATCCAGAAAACAACATCTCTGAAGGAGAATAAGAAGAGCTTCAGCAGATCCTATTGACTGCATGATTCCGAGACACAAATTCCTCCTCTGATTAGATTCTGACACCGTCAGGGTGTCGCCCAGGGATCAGCTGTTGGATTTGGTAAAGGAATTAACTATGGTGAGTTGTAATTCTTACTACAGCCATAGACACTCTTACCAAAGGACCCAAAGATGAACTAGTTCCCTAGTTCCTTCCTCTGCAACTCTGACCTCTTTCATTCAGTTTTTGTTGTTGTTGTTTTGTTTTGTTTTTGTTTTTGTTTTTGTTTTTGTTTGAGACAGGATCTCACTCTGTAGCTCTGGTTGGCCTATTCCAGGATGCTCTTGAATTCACCAAGATCAGCCTGCCTGTGCCTCTCAAAAGCATGGGTACCACCATGCCTGAGAGTCACCCAGGTTTTCAAGAAAGTCACCCTGAGGTGGACCATAGAGCAAGAAAATTTGAATTACCAAAGAAAAGAGGGAGAAACTAAAAATTAATCTATAAGTGACTTATTTAAGCCGTGTTTCTGTCTCTGGGGTTATCCCTGATGGTTACCTAACATTGCCACGGTATTTCTTTAGATAACATCAAAATGTACCTATAGTGTCCAAATACTCTAAGACTTAGGAATGTCACAAAAATCGGGGTAAATTCCATGTTCTTAGCTGAGAGAATGGGAAAGACCAACCAACCAACAAAACCCCAGTAACACCGGCACTCTGGAAATTGAGGCAAGAAGATGGTGTGAGTTCAAGACCAGTCTGGGCTACATTGTGAAACCTCAGAACAAACAAGTTTAAAAAAAAAAAAAAAAGCCAGATAGTGGTGGACATACCTTTAATCCCAGCACTTGGGAGGCAGAGGCAGGCAGATATCTGAGTTCAAGGCTAGCCTGGTCTACAGAGTGAGCTCCAAAACAGCCGGGGCTATACAGAAAATCCCTGTCTGGAAAAACCAAAAACCAAAACCAAAACCAAACAAAAAAACTAATAATGAAAAAAAAAAAAACAAAAGTACAAACAGATATATTCTTTGCAGCTAAGAAGAAAATAAAGAAGGCCAAAAGCAATGACTATCTTAATAAGATGGCCTTTGGAAGGTGTCTCTGACAAGAAGATTGACTTAAACCAAGTTCTGTCAGGATCTGGGGCGTTAGCATTCAGGAAGTTTCCGAAAACTCTGCCACCTCTTGGATGTATGATTTTGGTTTCAGTTGCTGAACTTCTTTGAGCCTAGCCTGTAAAATTCGGAGAAACTGGACATCGGACACTGTAAATGATAGTAATTGTACGGTTTTAGAGTAATTTTTATTATTTATGAATTTTTTTGGGGGGGCGGGTCAAGACAGGGTTTCTCTGTGTAGCCCTGGCTGTCCTGGAACTCACTCTGTAGACCAGGCTGGCCTCGAACTCAGAAATCCGCCTGCCTCTGCCTCCCGAGTGCTGGGATTAAAGGCGTGCGCCACCACGCCCGGTTTATTTATGAATTTATAAATGCAATATGTCTCCCATGCCACAAGAGAAAAAGAATGCCAACCCTCCTAAAGGACTTTGTAATTTAAAAACGGGATGAAGACCCTGCAACCCGGCAAGCATTCCCTTCTTTGAAAACTCGAAAAAGAAACCGCTGTCGGCTTTAGGTTTCTATTTTATAAGCTGGAGATTTTTTTGCTGTTGTTTATTTGAATTTATTCAGCCCCCTGTATTGAGGCACAAATATGCCAGGCATGGTCTTAAATATGGAAATATATTCATGGATTGAATCCTTTATTCTCTTACAGCGTCTTTGGGAGACCAGAGTTACTTCTGACTCAGAAGTCTGGGCTCAAGAATTTGCAAACATCAGCGGTCAGCGCGGTGCCTAGTACAAGGTAAGAGTTGAAACAGCTCTTAAGATGCTGCTGGTGGTGAGGATGGTCCATTCTCACCAGCAGCTTTGAAAGAGCTCAGGGTATACAGTCTGTTAGGAGAGGAGTTGGTAAGCAGCCATCCCAGTGATGAGACTTGTGCGTGGGTGGAATTAGCGGTTCACCCCTCCGCACTCTGGGGCCTCCGCCGCTTGAGCGCCCCTTCCAGACCCGCCCATTGGGACGGTCCGCCTCCCCCTCTCTGCGGACCCACGTAGTTTCTCCTGTTCTCCGCGTAGCCTCAGGTTCCACGCTGCAAGTCACAAAGCGCCGAGGTCACGTGGGCGGGCCGGTGCGCTTTGTGACGCAGACGGCGACGGCCCCGCCCCCGGCCCGCCTATCGGCGCACGCTCAAGCCCCGCCTCGCGTGCGCCGCCCGTGCAGTCCCTGCTTAAGAGACCCCGGAGTGGGGGCGCTCGCCCGAAGCCAGGCCGCGTCCGCCATAGTGCCTGGCGCGGAGGTGTCGTCGGCGCAGGGTGCGGGCCGAAGAGCGCCCGGGGTTGGGGGGGCAGAACAAACAAACAAAAAAATAATAATAATAAAGAGGGAATCCAGCGAAGCCCTCGCCGCCGCCCGACCGTTTCCGGGCTTCCCGACGCGGTCGTGGGCTCAGAGGCGACAGGAGCGGGAGCAGCGCGAGGAGCAGCAAGAGGAAGAGTCGGGCAGCCTCGGTGGTGTCCCCGGGGCCAGCGAAGCCGCCTTCCGGGGCCCGGGGTGGTGAGGAAGGGCCTCGCGGCCTAGCTGGGCCCCGCACCGGCTTTGTGTCAGGCGGCGGCGGGGGGGAGGCGGAGCCGAACCGGGCGGCCGCTGGAAGGCCTCTCCTCCGCCGACCGCGCGATCTCGGCCTAGGCCGCGGGCCGCTCGTGGCCTCCGGGGAGCAGGCGCCAGGGTGTGTGTGCGGTGGGGGCCTGGGCCTGGGGACGCCGACGCCGGTCGTCCGGAAGCCGGGAGGAGGCGAGAGGCCGCTCGTGGACTCCGGGCCTAGGCCCTCTCCCCGCAACCTTCTCCCGGGGCCTGGGTCACCCCCATCCACGGAGAGAGACTAGCCGGGAGGTGCGGCCGCTATGGACCCCTGACCCCGCGGGGTCATTCGGACTCTAACGTGTGGACTGACCGCTACTGACTGCACCGCCTGCCCCCCGTCTCCTGCCGGCCCTTAGCATGAGCGAGTGGGACCCAGCCGGGTGACATTGTGCCGGTTGGCGGATCCTCGATTGCCCCTTTTCCTGTCCTGCTCCTCCCTCATGAAGCGATTCTGAGTACGGGGGGGTTCCGGATTATTGTTCTCACGGACCCCCGCTTGTGGTTGGGGGGGTATTTAATCTGAGGCCTTAGGGTCCTTCGTTGTCTTTTGAGTGTTTTGTGTGTGTACATATTTTGCTCTTAAGTTTATAAATATACATATATTGAGAGTGTCCACGTCTCCTCGCTGAACCTTAGGAATCCTTTGCCACAATGTCCTGTGTGCACTATAAATTTTCCTCTAAACTCAACTACGACACCGTCACTTTTGATGGGCTCCATATCTCCCTCTGCGACTTAAAGAAGCAGATTATGGGGAGAGAAAAGCTGAAAGCTGCCGATAGCGATCTGCAGATCACCAACGCGCAGACGAAAGAAGGTAAGAGGCACACGGGCCGCAGATACTTATTGGGGGTTGGGGGGCGTCGAGGTTGGTACTTTTAAGTTGCTTGTTACAGGCTTAACCTCCATTCTTACCCGTTGTCATACACAGAGTTTCATTGATAGCCAAGGCTTGCAGCATCCGACCTTGGAGTTTAACTGGCCTTCCAAATACTGGGATCTGTCTTTCCTAGCAGGCTGGTTCTCAAAATGTGACCCCACCTCCTCCTTAATTAAAGTTTTTTAAACGGGATTGGGTTGAAAAGAGAAAAGGGTTGTTACCTGAGTCGTTGGGTGTTTGCCTTGTGGCCTTTCCCTAACTTGTTTTTTCATCAGGAGAGGAAAGCCTGTGTAAGGTTTCCCATTGGTTAAAGCAGCAGTAAATATAACTTGTTTGCTAATCTAGCTGCGTTTTGAAGCTGATAACAATTGCCCACTTGCCTTTTATTTATTTATATGGGGTTGCTTGTAGAAAAGGTATTTTTGAGGATTTAGTTAGTGTTGGAATTGGGTTTTGTATTTAAAAATTCTGAGGTCAACACTCTGAGGTGTAATTCCAGAATTAGTGATACTTACTCAAAGTTTTCTTCTGTAGCCCAGACAGGCCTCCAACCCCAACAACCCCCTGTTTGAGCTTCCCAAGTGTGGGGAATGCAGGTGTTAGACCACACTTTAACTCTTAAGCAATTCAGAAAAGTTTCAAAGTGCAAGGCCCTGGGCTCTTCATTCAACACCACCAAAATATGTGTGTGCGTTTTTCTAAAAAGAATGCTACCATGTGTGAATATAAGTAAGCCACTGATTATAAAATTTGAGTTCATTTTAAAAGTAATAATTGGGCTAGGTCCATCCGTCCGTCTGTCTTCTGTCTCTCTCTCTGATACAGTTTCTCTGTGTAGTAGCCCTGACTGCCCTGAAACTCAGATCCACCTGCTTCTGCCTCTCTAGTGCTGGGATTAAAGGTGTGCTCCACCTTGAACTCAGATCTCTTGCCTCTGCCTTTGAGTGCTGAAATCAAAGGGGTACACCACCACCCCTGAAAACATCATTGTACTGGGACTTGAATGGTGGCAATGTCACAGTCTTCTCTGACTCTAAACTTTTTTTCTTCTTCTCAGGGTAGTAATGCTCATTGTATGGGCTCTATTAGACTAGACTCCTAACATTCATTGATAGTATGAGAAGAAACTAAATGGAGTTGTTTTATTTATGTTATGGTCTTAATTTTTGGCCTGGACTTCTCTAATTAGATCAGGCTAGCCTCTGACTAACAGATCAGCTTGCCTCTGCCTCCTGAGTGCTGGTATTGAAGACGTTCCACCAAGCTAAATTTGATAAAAGGTGTGGGATGGGGTTTTTGGTGGGGTTTTGGGGTGTGGTCTCATCTCAATAGTCTGTAGTGTGGTAGGTCAACCAAATCTTGTCAGGTAGAAGACCAGTTTTTCATTTATAGTACAGACATACGCAAATTATAATACTAAAAGAATATTGTCTGTTTTCCTTAAGTACCTTTTTGATGATTGTATTTTTTTGGTAATTTCTCTTAGGAAGAGGAAAGGTTGCTTATGGATAAGCAGCTAAGAAATAAATCTTAAGTCCACCAAAGGCAGCCCTTAGTGTTAACATCTACTTTATAAAACACATGGTTTTTTTTTTTTTTTTTTTAAGTTTTGAGTTTTTCAAGACGGTTTCTTTGTATAGCCTTGGCTGTCTGAAACTCATTTTGTAGACCAGGCTGGCCTCGGACTCAGAAATCCGCCTGCTTCTGCCTCCCAAGTGCTGGGATTAAAGGCGTGGGCCATCATGTCCGTAACACATGGCTTTTTAAGAATTTTTAGCTACATTGTTATATGAAGGCTTTTTAAGAATTTTTAGCTACATTGTTATATGAATGCATCTTTAGGAACGAGAGGAAAGATAATATAAATGAAATTAGGGGATATTGGACACTTAATTATCATCTACACAGGTCTCATTTGTATTAAAATTTTTAGAGTTGAATCATTTGAAACTAGGCTTTTTCTCATCTTGCTGCTAACCAACATTTAAAGGCAGCTTTTAGACTGGAGTAAGTTGTGATTCAAAAATTCTTGTCCACAATTTGAGACCCTGTGACTTTGCATTCTTTTTCTAGCTGAAGACAGTCTGAAACCTAAACTACAGGAAAGGTCTTCGCCTCACAGCACACTTTCTTCTTTGTGCTGCCCTTAATTGAAGAGAGTTTGATGTTAGGTTGGTTAAGAAAGAAAAAGTTGTGAGAGCTTTCTTTGTTATGTGCACTCAGATTAGGGGAGGGTGTTGGTAGGGTACAAAAAGGAGCTGGAGAGATGGCTTAGTCCTTAGAGTGCTTACTGTTCTTGCACAAGACCCCACTTGTATTCCCAGTACCCACATGAGAACTCAAAACTTTTTTTTTCCCCGAGACAGGGTTTCTCTTGTATAGCCCTGGCTGTCTTGGCACTCACTTTGTAGACCAGGCTGGCCTCGAACTCAGAAATCCACTTGCCTCTGCCTCCAGAGTGCTGGGATTAAAGGCATGTGCTACCACTCCCGGCTGAGAACTCAAAACTTTTTTTTTTTTTAAGATTTATTTTATTTATATGAGTACATTGTAGCTGTCTTCAGCCATACCAGAAGAGGGTATCAGATCCCATTACAGATGGTTGTGAGCTACCATGTGGTTGCTGGGAATTAAACTCAGGACCTTTGGAAGAGCAGTCAGTGCTCTTAACCCTTGAGCCATCTCTCCAGCCTGAGAACTCAAAACTCTTAACATCTGTTTCCTGGGCCCCTGATGATGACTTCTGGCTCCACAGACATCAGGCATGCTTGTCAGCACAAAAGCAGGCCAAGGTTTACCAGGCAGTTGAGTAAGAATTCTACTTGGTGTAGACTCATCTAGTGAATTAAAGGTTGCAAAGTAAATGGTTAGAATACTTAAAATTTTTAAATTGTCTAGAAGTTTAAGTTATTGATGTACCATGTTTCTGTAAAACATTCCTTTAGCTATAGAAATCTATCCGGTATCAAGGACCATAAACTCTTGGTAAAACTAAAATGCCCAGCCTGGTCTACAGAGTGAGTTCCAGGACAGCCAGGACTACACAGAGAAACCCTGTCTCAGAAAAACAAAAACAAAAAACAAACTAAAATGCTTGTCAGAGTTCTGTTTTAGACTTAATCCTGCTTGATTCAGACTGTTATTTTACAATGGATTCCAAATGGTCTTTGAAGAAAACTTTTGGAGGCTGGGCTCACACCAAAAGTACACTGACCCTTCTATCTTTCCAGGAAATTTCATACTGAATTTGGATGATTTGGAAGCTGAGTATGAAGGGGTTCTGTTTGTTTTTATCCTTACTCTATTTGTTCCTCAAATTCATCTTGTTTTCTATTCTATACACAACTTCTTTGTTTTTCGACAAAACATACACTGATAAGCTTTTTATTTTTTCTTCCTGGTGCGAAGCTAAGTGCTCTATCATGGAACTAAATTTCCAGCCCCTAATCCTTTTGAATCTAAAGGAACTACTTTAAGAATTTGTAAGTTGGGTACTCTTGGGCTTAGGAAACCATGTAACCTCAAATACCCTAATTGTCCATCGGGAACCTTATATCTGAGGGGCGTTAGGGCACCTGACCGTACTGTGTAGATCAAATTAATTTGTCATTTGTTCTAACTAGGTCTTGCTGTATGTTATCTAGGTTAGCCTTGAACTCAATGGCAAACCTCCTGCTTCAGCATTCTGGGTATTGAAATTACAGGCATGTTGTTGTCATTACCCCACCTAACTAATAAGTTGTCTTTGAAAGTTTTGTGAATACGCTTGAGGGTTGTTAAATGTAAAGAAACAGCCAAATGTTTGACACTCTTTGGTTTTTCAAGACAGGGTTTCTCTGTATAGCCCTGGCTCTCCTGGAACTCACTTTGTAGACCAGGCTGGCCTCGAACTCAGAAGTCCTCCTGCCTCCGCCTCCCGAGTGCTGAGATTAAAGGCGTGTGCCACCAAGCCCGGCTATGTTTGACACTCTTAAGTTTGGGTTCGAGAATTATTAAACTTAAAAATACCCCAATTTTTTTATTCTGACTTTATTATTCATCTTGCTTGGGATTTGGAAACTGTCCAAAATAACTATAGTCTTGCGTGCCTACATCGAGGAAAGTGCGTCATTTTTGATTTGATGCCTGTGAAATATAGTCAACAGCTGAAAGAACTCTTGCTTGGGCAATGTGCTGTAGAACAAGGAATAACTAAATGCTTGGTGACCAAAAATAACAAAACTGATTAAAAGCCTGAAATGTGTGACATAATTGAGGCAGCAAAGATGAGCCACTTTGTTTTAGATTGTGGGATTAAGGGAGATTTTTGCATCTCTTAAATTGTTGTTGGTTTTTTTTGTTTTTTTTTTTTTTGATAATTTTACTCATGGTTTCCTTAACTCTTCTCTTTTTACTATACTTAAGGCTCACTTAATTTCATAGAAATTTATGCGTAGTTCTTTCACCATCACTGCAATATTCATACTATGAGCAGCCTTCACAACATTGTTACTAATGCTGGCTGTCACTGGACCACACAGCAGCCTTCTTAGTGACTCATCTGGTTTCTGTTCAGTTTGTCTCTCATGCAAATATCAGAGCATTGTAAATTGTCATCACGTAAAATCCATCAGTGATTTCCTTGTTTTACATGGAAACAGTATAAATCAGTATACGGTTTATACTTAATATTTTATGTCATTCTTTAATTTCCTTTAACATTGCGGTCTTGTGTCATTCGTTTTTTCCTCACAGTGCTCTTTCTCTGAGTAACTACTTTTCATTTACTTGTGTGAGTCTGGCTGGCTAGTCAGTCTTTTCATTTACAAACTTAAGTCCTTCTGAGGGGCTTTGTTTAGAACAACATTCTATCCAAAGTGTTAGCCACTGTCCAGTCTTTATTTTTAAAAACAAAAGATTATAATTTCATGTTTGGCCTATCTAGTGTAAGCTACATGAGAACAGGGGTCATACTATTTAGCTCATGTTTAAGGACTAGGGAGGTACACTCATTTCAAGTAATCCCATAGTTTGTATGTTAAGCATTACTTGGTTAAATGAGCTGGGAGGCAGCTTAGTCTTATGAACTTGAGTTTCTCAAAGTCAGTTCTAGAGCCAAGGACCTGGCTGACCATATTGTATCAGTTGAAGGAGCTCACTTAGGACTGGGTTATTTATTCTAACAATAGTAGTTCCTATGCAAGAAATGCAAATTTTGGTGTTCTTGTTCTGTAAGCTCTCATATTCATAAAACTGATGTTTGGTTGAAGTTTTCTTATTCCTGAGTACTTCGACCCCTGAATAGAAATTTGATTCTTTGTTTACAGAATATACTGATGATAATGCGCTCATTCCTAAAAATTCATCTGTGATTGTCAGAAGAATTCCTATTGGAGGTGTTAAGTCTACAAGCAAGACATATGTTATGTGAGTATAAAAGCTCATGCATTTATAAAAATATCCTATTTTAAAAGCTTTAAAACATTTTACTAGTATTAAATTTTTATCATGTTAATCAAGAAAACTGAAGTAGGAGTTCGATGCTTTTTTTTTTTCTTTTCTAATTTTCCTTCTCGCTAAGTAGGCAAAGTTTATAGTTAAGGGAGCTATTACTAAGAAACATTTTTGTTCCATAGGGAGTGTTTTCACCACAAAAATGATCATGTTATAGAAGTCTGTTTTACACATTTTGACAGTATCACTTGTATTAAGTAATGCCAACATAAGCTTTTTATCAATTTGGGTTTTGGCCCGAAGGCCATAGAGTATATAAGATTCGTGAGTATAACATGAATCAGGCTCATATTTGACTTCGTTTATTGTCTCTACTAGTGGAACTTTGAATAAATTGTCTCATCTCAGGTTTTATCTATAGTAGGGTTATGAGTGCAACTGGCAATGCTACTCAGGACCTCTATCCACCAGAGTCATAATTGCTTATAGAACACTTTTTTCTTAAATACAAGCAATCTAAAGATGTTTTAAGGTATAGGGTATTACAGAGTTTATATGAAAGTTCATGCTGTTTTCTGTAAATGACTTGATCTTTTACATTTTTGGTGGATGAGAATAAGAATCTTACATCCAATCTCCCATAAATACCTAGGGATAACTGTTCCTCTAACTCTTCTATGAAGAATTAAGTAGTGCTTGGCATAGGATGAATACCTATTATTAAAATAAAATCAGGGCAGTCCTCAAGAGTATTTTAGAACTTGTATTTATTAAAGAGACAAAACTATATCCTTAACAACCTCTCTCTATTATTAATGCAATACTGAGGATTAAACCTAGTCCCTTGCTCGTATTAAGCATTCTACCAATGAACCATATCCATAAATCTTCTTTTAATATTCCAAAACAGGGTCCAATTGTTGTTCAGGCTGGTGGTGGTAGATTTGAATCTATAGATCTTAGGACCTTGAATTTGATGCCCTGCTACCTCAGCCCCATGAGTAGTTGAAATTACAGTTCTTCACCACTGGGCATGGTCATCTCAGGAGTTTTATATTGATAGCAGAAATACATTAATAAGGTAGAATTATTTTCTGTGTCTTAGTGTGAAATTATACTTGCTGTGTGTTTTTTTGTTTGTTTGTTTTAAAAAACATGTATCAAGCAGGGTATGGTGGCACATGCCCTTAATCCCAGTACTCAGGAGGCAGAAGCAAGAAGATTTACTTGGCAAGCTTAGTCTACATAGCAAGTATCAGGACGCCCAGGGCTATATAGCTATATAGAAAGACTTTGTTTTTTTTGTTAAAAAAAAAAGTAATAAATAAAAACAAGTATCAAATATTTCATCTTTGAAATTCTTTTGGTACTTAGAAACTCTTGAAAGGAATATTTAAGTCTATGGCCATCTTAGGTGCATCATATAAAATTGCTTATTAGTTTTTTGGGTTTTTTAGTTTTTTGAGACAGGGTTTCTCTGTGTAGCCCTGGCTGTCCTGGAACTCACTCTGTAGACCAGGCTGGCCTCGAACTCAGAAATCCACCTGCCTCTGCCTCTTGAGTGCTGGGATTAAAGGCATGCGCCACCATGCCCGGCTGCCTATTAGTTTTTATATATATATATATTTTTTATAATGTTGGCCTCATAAAATGCTCAGTTTCAGCAAATGATAGAAAGGTTTTGTCAGTAGTTCAAAATCATGTGTGAACTTAGATGCTGCCTAGTATTTCTCTACAGGAGTCCTTAGTATGACCTCAGTTCTGATCTCCCTTCTAGTCTATTCGGGCTAAAGAAACTTTGGGTTTGTTTATATGTTCTTCTAGCAACAATTTGTCCTATTATATATAAGCATGAAATGGATTAAAATACTTTCAGACTATGTTGTATTTTCCAGACATCTTAAATTTTGTTAAGTACTGCTTACTGTTTTGAAATGTTTGTCTGGGGTTTGAGACACAATCTGTTTGTATAGCCTTGGCTGTCCTCAAATTTACAGAGATCCACTTGCCTCTGTCTCCTGAGTATTAGAATTTAAGGCATTTGCCACCACTGACCGTCTTTAAAATATATTTTTTAATTAAAATAATCATTACCCTGTCTATCTGGGTATATTTGAAAGCTAGTTTCGAGCACTGAAGTCTATCAGAGATCCCATTTATAAATGTACTAGCAGTGGTTTGCTTAAGAAACTGGGTATGTCGAAATTTATATCTAGGTTTACAAAAAAAAAAAAAAAGGGAAAGACTACTTTTTAAATCCATTATAAGTAAAACACAGTTTATAAATACAGCACCTGTTAGAAGTGATATGTCATAACTAATATGTCACTTAAAATTTAGAATTCCTCAATATGGATTTTTTCCTTTTTTTTTTTTTAAAGAAACTATGAATATATCTTAAGTCATTTGGAAGTAGTAAATAGTGATCAAAGTTGCTTATTCTGTTAAAGCATTTTTTTGTCAAAAGAGAAATTATATTCCTAAAGATGTAAGATTAGAGCTATTTGTCAGTAATACATGGTGATGCACACATATTCCAGCACTTGTGAGGAAGAGGCAAGAGGATCTGGCCTTGAATGTATAGTGAGTTCAAGGCTAGCCTAGGCTAAACGAGACTACATGCCCACACATATGTATATACATATACACATATGTACATGAAATTCATAAATAGCTAATGTTAGTTTTTGTTTCTGTTTTCTTTTTTAGAAGTCGAACTGAACCAGTGATGGGAACTACAAAAGCAGTATGTAAAAACACAATCACCCTTTTTCTACACAATTGCTTTTACCTTTCTAATGTTTCAGTGACGTAACTCACTTAGAATACCCACTGACCATAGCACCCACTGTAAATAAATTGTATTTTGATGACAGTTCAGTTGAATATGGATATAAATGTGGAATAATTTGCAGTTACTCTGTAGAAATGGGTAATTTGTACCCTTTACTGTTTCATATTAAATATGACAGCACTCTCCCTATATGACACTGTTGTACAGTAATGTATGATCCTTTTTAGATGATGTAGGTTTAACACTGAAGAACATGACAACATGTTCTGCATCTGTCTGTCTATAGTTAGTATTTTGTATGTATGTACAGGCTGTTTTGTGCTTTTTGTTTCTTGCAATAAAAAATTGTTTGGAGTGTATATTTTGCCATTTCCACGTTGTTTCACTTAGTTTATTAGGTTTTTTTCCCTGCCTAATTGATGGCTCTCAGAAATGGATTAGCAGCATGCAGAACTTACATTGTTTGATCCTTTCTCCAAGTGCAAACACATAGTAATAGAGAGTTTTTGAGAGACTTCTGATGCAGCCATAGAATCAGTCTTGTTTTTATTAGGTGCCTTTGGGTGCCTTTGTACTATACAGAACAGACTGAAATTGCGTCTCCACCACCCAGAGTGCATAAACATGTCAGTGATTCTGATGGTTTATACAGTTCATACACAAGCTAGAAAGTTTCCCTTTCTCAGAAGACACTAACCTGCTTCACTAGTTACAGATTATTGAAAGCTGTATTTTACCAAAAGCAACCCCCAGTAACTGGGGTAACATCTTTTTATGATTACAGAATAATCCAAAGTGTGACACTATTTTGACTTTGAGCTTTTAAGTAAAAGCACCACTTTTAAATTGTGGGCCAGGTGCAGAACACAGGGCTGTTTTAATTGGGGTCTGTAAATTTAATGGTTCTCTATAAACATTTTGCTGCTCAGGCTTAATACTTGTACACAAAAACACAGTATTTGAAATCTTCATTTAGAAGTCAGGGGTATTGCTTGCTACTTCATTTTATTCTTTTTAAAATACTACTGACATTTGTGTATGAGGCATTTCACTAACCTTGGATCATTGGATCTTAAACATGATAAGTAGAATATCTCAACTTTGAACTTGTTCTCTAAAGTATATGAGCTTTAGTTCCTGTCTAACTAAATACAGTTATTCAAAGTTTAAAAAGTCAGTGTTTTGGGGGTTTTCCCCACTTTTGGATAAATGAGTTTTTTGGGGGGAGGGGGAGTTGTTTTTTACTCTTTGGGTTTTTTGTTTTTTAAAGCATAATGCTGTAAAAACTGTCCAAGTCTCTGTTTTGCTGGTGATTGGTTTAAAACTGATTTTTATGTATCCAAATGCTAGCACAAATTAGAAAAACTGTCCTGGTGACTGTAGTAGCTAATGTAACACATTTGTATAAACTTTTTTATATAGTATTTAAATTAATTCAGATGAAGTTTTATTTCTTGAAAATAATTATTTCCTTTTTGTTTATTAGCATGTGTATAAACACAAGTCACATGTTCATAAATAAAGTTAACATTCTTTTAGCCTTGTGTGTTCCCTGGCATGTCTGTATTACATTTATAAGAAGTTTATTGTAAGCTTATTCAGATTTCTCTTTTCCTTTTAGTGCCTTAAACAGTTTTAATTTTAGATAGAATTAAGTGAGATGGAGACACAACATAATCTGTTGTCTCTATTTTTTTTCCCTTGGGTGCTTTGTTGACATTCAGGATCTTGGAAACATGTTCATTGACTAGTGTTCATAACTTAGAAATAAGCATGGTTTAGGTATACATATACAAAATAGAGATCCTGGACAAAATTTTAAAATAGTGATTAGGAAAAGTATGTTCATATACTTGGGGTTTTTTATTTTGAGATTCAGCTCTTGCAGCTCAGGCTGGCCTCTGTACAGGAGGCTGCCCCTGAGCGCTTGAGTTTTGCCTCACCTCCCATGTGCTGGCAATGGAGGCTTGTACCATCGTGCCCAACTTTTTTTTTGTCATTTTGGGTTTTTGTTTGTTATTTTGAAGGCACCAAGGTCTTGCTGTGTAACAGCTCTAGCTGGTCTGGTACTTGATATGCAGCCCAGGCCAGCCTTGAACTCATGGCAATCCTCCTGCCTTGGCCTTGCAAGTACTGGTATAACACGTGTGGATCACCACATACCCTGTGCATTTTTGGTAATTTAAGCCAAGTCTGATTAAAGATGACTCTGTTTATTCCCTAAACCTTAGTCATCCTTCCTTCCATGTTGGTCTGGTACTCCAAAGCTAAGATGTTCTTGCTAACTAAACATTGTGATTACATTGTTTGGGTTCTTTTAGGTTCATTCAAATATAATTGGCATAAACAGCTTTCCAGTCCTTGTACCCAGAAACAAGGCCCTGATACAGAGGAGGGCTAATCTTAGTGATATCTGTAGTACACATTATGTTTTGAAGATCTTTTAAGTGTGTCAAATTTAACAAAATTATATTGAGAAGTTACTTTCTATTTATATTTTAGGAAATATAAATTCTAACTTTTTCCAGCCAAACTTTGTCAACATTTTTTACTTATTTCTTAATGCCCTGCTACATTTGATCTCTCAGATTAAAAGGTCATTAGATAATATAGAGATTATTTGGTGGAAACAACCATAATTAATATGCAGTTTGTGTGGGAAACCACTTTGAACTCAAGAAGTCCATAATAAAAAAAAGTGGAAGAGAAAGCATAAGGGAAAAGGGACAAGAGAACAAAGTTTTACAGCATCAGTGTTGTGTTAGATTTGATTGTGCCAGCAACTGCTCACCCAGACCCTTGTCTATAATTCCTGGAGATTTAAAATGTAGCCCTTTACAAAGAAAATTGAGTAGCCTAGACTTTCTTATGAATAAGGATACTTGTTTTTTCTTAATTTTTGCTTCAGATTAGTCCTTAAGTAAAAAATTTTGAAAGTGAGCAAGAAAGCTCTTGCTTGTGCATTAGTGGTTATACATTAGAAATGTGAGTTTAGTACACAGTGAACTCTGCAGTCCTTAAGTGTGGAACAGAGAACCATTTATTTGGATAAACATGCTAGTAATAATACCCATCAGACTAAACCCAAGACATTTGTAAGATTTAATTTCAGACAGAGTCTTGCCATGTAGGCCATGCTGACCTCAAACCCACTACATAGCCCAGCTCTGGACCTTGTGGTCCTCTTGCCTCAGTTTCATAGGCAGCTTCCACCATGGCTAGCTAAGACATACCTTAAACTTAGCCAGACAATAAGTAATATTCTTGTATTGTAAATACAATAAATAAATTCTTGTATTTATTGAATTGTATTTATTGGAAAGGACTTTATATTGAATCTTGTTGGATTTCAGTTTTTGAGTTTTTAGTATTTTATAGAAGGATATTTGAAGACATTTTCCTTGAGACAAATATCCTATTGAAATCTGTCCATTCCACAGAATTCGACCAGTAACATATGAGAAGCTTATAACATTGAATAAGACACTAAATAAGGAGATTTAGGGATATCTTATCCAGAAGTTAATTACTAAAAATGCATGAAGACAAGCACCTTTTAAAAAACAAAATCATGTAATGGGATCAAGTGAAAGAACTTTTAAAATGTTAACGTCGTCCTTAATATATCCTTATCCAGTTGACTTCTCCAAATGCTAAACTCTGTCATTGTGTATGACAACTCTTAACATTTTCCCAGGTTATCTTTTTGGTTTATCTTTTCTATTTTTTTCTTTTTCTTTCTTTGGTTGCAGGGAGTGGGCTTGTGGGTGGAGTTGGCTCAGCAATCTTTTGCTTTGATAAAGAAACCTGTGGTTTCTTGACCAGAGGAGCTATTGGACAGGGAGGATAAACAGACTGAGCAGTTAAGGTTGAAAAGGGAAAACAGGAGGGATTGCCTGGGAGCTGTTAACTTCACAGCAGTGAGCTGAGCCCCAAAGAGCTGCTTGGTTTTACAGTCAAAGAAAAGTTGAGTTGTGCTTTTTTTTTTTTTTTATTCTCTTGCATTGTACATTGTTGTGAGTATTATCAGATTTTAGAGATTATTGAAAGACATGGGACTCAAATTTTAGTATTGAGTCACAACTTTTTTATTCTCTGAGTTTTCACTGTATATACATAAAATAAAACTTTTAAACTGGGTATGAAATGTAAACAAAAGATAAAATAGCTTGAGCATATTTTTAGGTTTCAAACAAAATATAACAGTTTTTAGAGAAGTAAGAAAATGCCCAATATTTGACATTAAGTGACTTTAGGGGCTAAATAATCACTTTTAGCTGTTTTCAGTGTGGAACTTGAATGTGTGTTTAATTTTTTGTGAACAGATTGATGACTCTTCTGCATCTATTTCTCTGGCCCAGCTTACAAAGGTATATATAAATATATTCTTGAAAATATAAGTCTTTTTATAACATTTTAAAGAAGTGAGACAGTATTTTTTAAGGTGGGTGGGGGAGGATGTATTTTGTGAGTGCATTGTATGTGCTGTTCCGGCCACGCTGGCCTGAGAAGATGGGGGGGTGTCTTGGTCAGCCCCCGCTTAATGCTCATCTTCAAGACTGAAGAAAAACAAGAAGCTACACTTAGCCATTTTTCCCCTTACACCATTTTGTTTAACTAGACACTGGAAACTAACATAATTCTGGAGGAATTCCCTAGTTTTGGCTGTGAATTATGTGGACTTCTTTTAAAATAGCCAAAACAGAAGATTTCCTTTCCATGGACAATTGTGTGGTTAATTCTTGAAATTTTTAATTGATCCCACCAAGGTCAATATTTTAAATGTGGTACAGCTGTTTCTCTATGCTTTAGACTTGTAGTCTGTCTGCATTAGAAAAATTTAAACAACCTAATTTGTTTGAACACAGACTACATGAATTGTGTTAAGTGTGTACTTATGAAGCTGTTTGCAGGAATATGAGCGTGTATGTTTGGCAGAGGGCCAAATTGTTACCTCCTGAAATCACTGTATACGTCATGTTGTTTGATAAGGTTGCTTACATTTATGCTCGATAATGTGTATCTTCTGTTTGGGAAAGCACTAGTGATGGAATCTTTTTTTTTTTTTTAAGACAGTATATTTTAGATTGCAGAGTATGTCTTTAGAAGAACAGAACAGGTAGAATTGAGGGCTCAAAAGGATTCCTAAAAATCTTTTTTTCCCAACTATCGAGAAATGAAAAGTACGATTTAACAGCTATCATCAGAAGAGAAAATGAAAAGTTAATTCTTTAGTGATGTCCCTATCTTTTATCCTTGACTTGGTTGTGGGTTGTGTCCTTTTTTCTAGGATGTATCCTTAAAAGATGTCCTGATAACAAATTACTACTTAAGCTCTAGTCCTAAGAAAACTAAATACTAAAATTAATTATCTTAAATAGAGTGGATGAACCATCCTATCATTTTCTAGTGTAAGGTGGTTTAGCACAGAGTGACGTCTTTGGCAGCTTATAGTTTCTGCTGTCTGTTTTTATGTGTTGTAAGGGCTGGGTTTGAGTGCTGCTCTTTTCTACTGTTGTTGCTTGGCTGGGAGGAGTTGGGGAGGTTTGGAGGTTTGGGTTTTTTTTTGTTTGTTTGGTTTGTTTTTGTTTTTAATCTATTTGTAAAATAATGTTTGGGTTCAAACAAATTAGTTGTTGAACATCTGTAATAAGTTTTCTGTAAATGTTACTGTTGTTCCAAGTTCTGTTAATATTAAGCATTCTGTGTATTTAAAATTACAATAAAGTATTAAAACTGGTTGCTTGTTTTGTGGATGAATGTAAAGATAAAACCCAGTAAGTGAGTGACTGGCATGAATGGTAGGTGCTTGAATATCCAGGTTATTAGAAAGTCACTCCCTTGGACCCTAGACTTATATTTATTAAAAATAAAAGTTTATATCTGTAGTCACTCCCTTGGACCCTAGACTTATATTTATTAAAAATAAAAGTTTATATCTGTAGTTTAAATTTTTGAATGCTTAATGCATACCTTTGAACTTAATGTACAAACTGACACCACTAACCAAAAGCCCTCTGACTTGTAGTGTGTAGTAATGTTAAGTCATTTATCCCACCCCTACCTTCCAAGTTCTAAACGTAAATTATAATCTCAGTGCTATGACATTTGAAATCTTTTTAAAAATTGACATGTGTTTTCTTTAATCTCACCTGACCTTTAATGTAAGGTACAGACAAGGTCTAAGGTTTGAATCCCTCATAAAGACTTCTGCAGCCTCCTAAGATCCACTAGACAGCATAGAGAGATTTAAGAATGCCCAGTGCTTACTCTTAAGCACAGCTCGCTTAGAAGCTGCTCTGTGTAGAATGCGTGTGTTGTCTTTGCTGTGTGGTCTTAATGTGTTTCTAATGTGTGTGTCAAATAATTACCTGTTAAACAGACTGCCAATCTGGCTGAAGCCAATGCTTCTGAAGAAGACAAAATTAAAGCAATGATGTCGCAGTCTGGCCATGAATACGACCCAATCAAGTAAGTTCATAAATACTTCTATGCTAATAGGAACTTTGGGGTGTGTTTGCCCCCGCAATCAGAAGCATTATTTTTCCTAAGTATGTACATATGAATTCTTTTTCCTTTTCAGTTACATGAAGAAAACTCTAGTAGGTCCACCACCTCCATCTTACACCTGCTTTCGTTGTGGTAAACCTGGTCATTATATTAAGAATTGCCCAACAAATGGGGTAAGTTCCATGTAGAAACTGATAGATCTAGTTTTTCTTAGACTTATTTCTTAACTATATTTACCGTGGTAAAGCTCCCCTCCATTAAGATGGTAGATTAGCACAGCTTATGGCGTCTAGGTCAGCAGGACCAAGCCCTGGCTGTCTTGTTGGTTAGAGCATGTGTCTTATCCCTAAGTCTTGTTTCCTCAAGAGGTGATTAGTACTTAGCTCACATGGCAGCTCCTGTGCAGGAGGCATCACAAGTGAAAGTCAGTGAGAAGCACTGTGTGAGGTTTTCGCAGACAATACTAAAGACTGTTCTGTCTTCCTTTCCTCTTGCTTCCTTCAAATAGGATAAGAACTTTGAATCTGGTCCTAGGATCAAAAAGAGCACTGGAATTCCTAGAAGTTTTATGATGGAAGTGAAAGATCCTAACATGAAAGGTGCAATGCTTACAAACACTGGAAAATATGCAATACCAACTATAGATGCGTAAGTATGCAGCTTAGCTGTGACCTGTGGGGACCAGGCAGTCCCAGGGTATAGTGTTTCAGACTTGGGCTTGTAACTTGGCCATTCGGATTCCTTGGGAAGTTTCCATTCCAGAATTGTTCATTTCCACATGTCACATTTCTGTGTTAATTCTGAGAGGCTGCAGTCTGCTCCATTTATGCAAATTTCAAATGAATTTGGGGACTTTTGTCATTAGTGAGTGCCACTTCCCTTGTAGTCTTCCGATTTTTTTTCTTTCTGTCATTTCTTTCTTCCTCATTCTCATACATGCTCCTACATTTTAATATAAGCTGTTTCCATTTCCTAAGTGAATAAAACATGTAATCATTGTGAAATACAGGCAGGCGTTTAGGAGTGGAAGTACAGTAAGATACCAAGGCAGTTTAAATGCAGCAGTACTGAAATACTGAGGTCGCTTGGCTAGGTTTAGCTATATCACTTCATCTTCAGTCTAAAGTAGCCTTGGTTTATAAGTCATTATTAGCTCAGTCAGCTCTCCACAATGCCTTTAGTGCTCTTCTATTTTCTTTTTGAAACAAGCGTTTGTAGTTCAAGGTAGTCTCATTATGTGTTCATCCTGCCTTCATCTTCCTTCCTATTATTGGTGTTACATATGTGTACCACCAGACCAGTCTTTAGTGCTTGTTTTTAATATGCTTCCAGATTGTATTTTTAAGCCAGTTTTTTTTTTTTTCCTTCTTAGGGTGTGTGTGTATGTGTCTGTATGTGTGTATCATGGTGCCTTTGTGGAGGTCAATACAACTTTGTGGAGTTGGTTTTCTCGTAACTTTATAGGAAGTCTGGCAGACAGTTTACCTGCTGAACTGTTTTGTTAGGAACAACAGAAGAATCTGGTGGTCTGATTCAACTTAGAGTCCTATATATAGATCTGCTCTCAGTAGTGTACTTGGCCACTTTCTTTTACTATCTTCTATAGCTTGAACACACAGGTATATTTTAAGTGTTCCTCTAGGCTGTGATTCTAGATTCTGTACCAGGAACCTCCAGTTTCTATTTAGAAATTGTGGTAAAATCCTGATTCTGCATTGTTAAACTAGCTTTCTGGAAGATCACCAAGTTGAGATCTGAGAATATCCTTTGAGTAATGCCACTTTAGAGGCTAGGTGTCCATGTTCTAAGAGAGATTGCTTTCCCGGCTTTGCACACAAATGTTGAGGTGTAGCATGGTGAGCTAGCAGGTGGGGTTGCTGAAGAAAAGATAGAGCATTTAGGGATGTCTGTATACTTGAATATTCAGATGGTTTGCGAAGAAGAATGATTGTCCCTCCACTCCAGCCCCACTCACAGGCTCTGCTCACTCCTCTGCTTTCATCAGCCACCATCCTGAGTTCTCTGTGGTTCATCTTATAGCAGTCTGTTGTGATGCTATATATCTGTCTGATTCAGAAACATGTCATAAACGCTGTGGAACAATTTTAAATTGCAATTGATTTTTGCAGTCAATTTAAGAGCAGACTGCTTCATCTATATCATGTAAAAGTTCTTAAAAAAAAAATAGAAGTTTGTATTGGAAAAGTTAACATCACCTGTGAACCCTAACTAATATAATAATTCATTGCTTTTGAGTCCTGGGGGAGAAAAGCCCATTTGTGTGAGACACACAGCCCATACTGGGGATAGATGGGAGCCCAAATATTTTAAATGAAACATTCACTCTTTCCACTAACACCACTGATAAGCAACTCAGACTCTTCTTCTGTTTCTTTTTCTATCCTCTGTTTTCTTCCCCTCCCTCTTTTTTGTTTTTCCCTTTTTTCTTTTCTCTTGGGCAGTGGGAGACTCCTCTTTCACAAATTGGGAACAATGGGGCATAAGCAAATTGATACTTATTTGTGGAATCGTGGTGATGTCTATGGAGCAGCTGCAACACAAATAACCCACCTCAGGTACCCTCCTCCACCCAGTGAGACTGTTTCACCTCAGGTACCCTCCTCCATCCAGTGAGACTGTTTCATTTCAGCACTGAGGTACCCTCCTCCATCCAGTGAGACTGTTTTATTTCAGCACTAAGATGAGCCCATCCTGTTCCTAATGAACAAAGGTTTTCTCTAAGAAGTCCTGTGGGTTACAGCTTTGAGTAGGAGAAGTGGGGGGCTGTAGAAGCAGCAGAGGCAGGTCTGAGAATAACTTTTGTGTGTTCTTAAATATATTTAATTCCTACCACTGCTGGGAAATGCAATTCTACAAAAACAATGGACCCAGAATGTATAATGATGTGTTCTTTCATATTTGTGTAATGTATTATGATCATTAAATCATGTTTAATTGACTTAAGTAGACTAATCTTTTAAAGTAGTTACAGGCAGATGATTGGTTATATAGTTGGGTTGAGGGCCTGGTTATAGGTAATACAGTTTCCATCATTGTGGCATTAGTTTGGTGCCTGCATGGCTGTTACAGAATGCTAGAATGTGTTTTTGGTCTTTTTGCTTATTGGTTTTTGTTTGTTGGTTTGTTTGATTTTTCTTTTTAAAGAAATACTTTAGTAAAGGAAAATTGTGATTTAGGATATTATTCTAGTTCAAATTCTGTCTGGTTGGCACATAGAAATTCTGGTAGCCTATCATGTACTCCTGGCCTTTACTTAGACTTAAGGATTCTAAGTTCCTTTTAGTTTCTTTTAAGTGTTTCTTTACTTTTGTTTATTTGTAATTCTGTTTTGTGTCTATCTAAGATAGATATAACTGCCCTCTAACATTGAAGGACATGCTTGTGTAAACACAGTCATTGTACTGAAATTGTCTTTCTGTTATGATACAGTATACTAAGCATAGAGCATGGCTTCTTTACCTTCTGACAGTCTTAAATGCCAAAACTGTCTTTTACAGAGAGGCCTATGCAATTGGGAAGAAAGAGAAACCACCCTTCTTACCAGAGGAACCATCATCATCTTCTGAAGAAGATGATCCTATCCCAGATGAGCTCTTGTGCCTCATCTGCAAAGACATTATGACTGATGCAGTTGTCATTCCCTGCTGTGGAAACAGTTACTGTGATGAATGTAAGAGATTGGGACCCCTTGTAAAGATGTGTATTTCATGTTTGGATGGATGGTTGATTGTTTTTAATAACTGGTCTTTTTTGCCTTTGTTAATTTACTTATTTTTTTGGCTTAAGCTGGCCTTCAATTTAATTTCTGCCCTGATCTTCTATCATTACTTTTTAATAAGACTCTTAGATTGTGTGTGTGTAAGTGTAAAAGAGAGAGGCAGAGACAGAGAGGCAAGATTGATTTGCCTGCCTATATGTCTCTGTACTGTACATGTGTCTGGTGACTTGGAAGCCACAGAGCAGGATATGGTGGAATACCTTGGAACTAGAGTTATAAACAACTGTGAGCTGCCATGTAGGTGCTGAAAACTGAACCCCAGTCCTCTGTAAGAGTAGTAAGTGCTCTTAACCACCACTGACCCCATTTAGTTCTTTCTTTATACTTTGTTTTGTTTTTTAATGCCTAGTTTTTGTTATGCCATTTTAAAAACTAAAGGCATGTAAAATGTTTGTCACTCTTCTGTAGACTTAGTTCTGATTTGTTTTTTTTTTAATAATATTTTGATTGCTAGCTAAATAAAGATGAGTATTTGTTAATGTATTTTCTGTTCATTTAAACATTTGTTTGAGGTCCATATATATGGTGACACATTTTTTTTAACTCAAATGCTTGTAGAGGCAGGAGGAAATCTGTGAGTTCAAGGCCAGCCTGGGTTACATAGTGAGACCTTGTGTCAAAAAAAAATTGGGGGCTGGAGAGATGTCTCATCTATTAAGTGCTGGCTGCTGTTCACTGGGCCCGAGTTCAGTTCCCAGTACCACATAGCAGCTTGCAATCATCTTTAACTCCAGTTCCAGAGGGTTAGACCCTTCTTGTCAGTAAAGTTACTTTCCTTTGTTTGTTTCTTTGTTTGTTTGTTTGTTTGTTTGTTTTTGAGACAGGCGGTTTCATGACTTAGGCCTGGGAGGTGTCATTAACTCATTATGTCAACACCAAGTTGCTACTGTGCTAGCTCATGTTTAACATCTTATCCTACATAGGTATAAGAACAGCACTCTTGGAGTCAGATGAACATACATGTCCAACATGTCATCAAAATGATGTTTCTCCTGATGCTTTAATTGCCAACAAGTTTTTACGACAGGTAGCTTTTTGTACCCTTTTTTACACAAAAGTATCTTTAGCATTTTTACTGATTGAACCCATTTAAATGAGTGATATATTACATATTCTGCATTTTTATGTTTGGTGTCTATAGGCTGTTAATAACTTTAAAAATGAAACTGGCTATACAAAAAGACTACGAAAACAGTTACCTCCACCCCCACCCCCAGTACCACCACCAAGACCACTCATGCAGCGGAACCTGCAGCCTCTGATGAGATCTCCCATATCAAGACAGCAGGATCCTCTGATGATTCCAGTGACATCTTCCTCAGCTCACCCAACTCCCTCTATATCTTCATTAACTTCAAATCCATCTTCTCTGGCTCCTTCTGTGTCTGGAAATCCATCTTCTGCTCCAGCTCCAGTACCTGATATAACTGCAACTGTATCTATATCAGTCCATTCAGAAAAATCAGATGGGCCTTTTCGGTAAGTCTTTATCTCTTCTTGAAAACAAACAGGGTCAGTGGTGTAGTTTTTCTTTGATAATATTATTTTTGAGGTAGGGTCTCACTATGTAGACCCAAGCTAGCCTCTAAATTCAGAGATTTACCTCTGACTGCCTCCTGGTTGCTAAGTTAAAAGTTCATTTTTTTTCTTTCTACCTTTATTATTTTATGTGTATGAGTGTATGGTTTGTGTCTGCAGTGGCAAAAGGGGGTTTTTGGAACCTTTAGAACTGAGTTGTAGACAACTGTTTGAGCTATTCTGAGTGCTGGGAATAAAACCTGGGTCCTCTAGAAGAGCAAGTGATGCTCTTAACCGCCAATCTCTCTCTCCAGCTCCTAAAGTATTACCTTCTTTAATGAACCCCTGTGCTTATTAAAATACTAAATTTCAGCCTAGCAGTGGCAGCACAGGACTCAGGAGGATTTCTGAGTTCCAGAACAGCCAGGGCTTCACAGAAGAATCCTATCTTGAAAGACCAAAGGGGACAAGGGCCAGGGAATAAGTTGTGACTTTTTTTTTTTTTTTTTTAACTTTTATTAGATATTTTCTTCATTTACATTTCAAGTGTTATCCAAAAAGTTCCCTATACCCTCCCCCCTCCCGGCCCTGCTCCTCTACCCACCCACTCCATCTTGGCCCTGGCATTCCCCTGTACTGGGGCATATAAAGTCTGCATGACCAAGGGGCCTCTCTTCCCAATGATGGCCAACTAGGCCATCCTCTTCTATATATGCAGCTAGAGACATGAGCTCAGGGGGTACTAGTTAGTTCATGTTATTCTTCCACCTATAGGGTTGAAGACCCCTTCAGCTCCTTGGGTACTTTCTNAGCTTCTGGCTATTATGAATAAGGCTGCTATGAACATAGTGGAACATGTGTCCTTATTACCAGATGGAATATCTTCTGGATATATGCCCAGTAGAGGTATTGCAGGATCTTCCGGTAGTACTATGTCCAATTTTCTGAGGAACCGCCAGACTGATTTCCAGAGTGGTTGAACCAGCTTGCAGTCCCACCAACAATGGAGAAGTGTTCCCCTTTCTCCACATCCACGCCAGCATCTGTTGTCACCTGAATTTTCGATCTTAGCCATTCTTACTGGTGTGAGGTAGAATCTCAGGGTTGTTTTGATTTGCATTTCCCTGATGATTAAGGATGTTGAACATTTTTTCATGTGCTTCTCAGCCATTCAGTATTCCTCAGTTGAGAATTCTTTGTTTAACTCTGTGCCCCACTTTTTACTGGGGATATTTGATGTTCTGGTGTCCACCTTCTTGAGTTCTTTATATATATTGGATATCAGCCCCCTATCTGATTTAGGATTGGTAAAGATCCTTTCCCAATCTGTTGGTGGCCCTTTTGTCTTGCTAACAGTATCTTTTGCCTTACAGAAGCTTTGCAACTTTATGAGGTCCCATTTGTCAATTCTTGATCTTACAGCACAAGCCTTTGCTGTTTTGTTCAGGAATTTTTCTCCAGTGCCCATATCTTCGAGGCTTTTCCCCACTTTCTCCTCTATAAGTTTCAGTGTCTCTGGTTTTATGTGGAGGTCCTTCAACCACTTAGACTTGACCTTAGTACAAGGAGATAGAGTGGATCAATTCCCAGTCTTCTACATGATAGCTGCCAGTTGTGCCAGCACCATTTGTTGAAAAGGCTGTCTTTTCCACTGGATAGTTTTAGCTCCCTTGTCAAAGATCAGGTGACCATGGGTGTGTGGATTCATTTCTGGGTCTTCGATCCTATTCCATTCATCTACCTGTCTGTTGCTGTACCAAGTTGTGACTTCTTAAAAGCAACAGTGGATTTTGTGGTCCACTAACACATACATTCTCTTAACAATTAGCCAGCTTTGGGGGCTGGAGAGATGGCTCAGCAGTTAAGAGCATTGTCTGTTCTTCCAGAGGTTCTGAGTTTAATTCCAGGCAACCACATGGTGGCTCACAACCATCTGTAATGGGATCTGATGCCCTCTTCTGGTATGCAGGTATACATACAGATAGAGCATCCATTTATATAAAATAAATAAATCTTTTTTAAAAAATCAGCTAACGAGCCGGGCGTGGTGGCGCACGCCTTTAATCCCAGCACTAGGGAGGCAGAGGCAGGCGGATTTCTGAGTTCGAGGCCAGCCTGGTCTACAGAGTGAGTTCCAGGACAGCCAAGGCTACAGAGAAACCCTGTCTTGAAAAACAAAAAACAAACAAACAAAAAATTCCGCTAACTTTCAAAACACAGGTGTTGGGTTCTGTTTCATACATACTGAAAGAAAAATTTAAAGGTGAAATCTTTACACATACAAGATAACCCACTATTCTAGGTTAGCCTTAATTTAATCAGTAAAGAAAATAAATACAAAGAATTATCTTAGAGCATTGGTTGGTTCTTAACATGTGGGTTGAAACCTTTTTGGAAGTTGACTCACCCTTTTATAGGGGTTGCCTAGACCATTGAAAAACACAGAGATTTGCATTATGATTCATAATAGAAGTAGTAACATGGTTGGAGGGCACAACAACATGAAGAACTATATTAAAGGGTAGCAGTATTTTGACGTTTTATATTTCTGCACCTATTTTTCTATCATATTATATCATACGTTGTGTTTTTTCAGGCAGTTCTGTCGTTTTTATAGTGTATATGCAGGAGTATGGTGGCCCCAGCTGTGTGGGTAAAGCTAGAGAGGGCAACTGTAAGGACTTGGTGCTCTAGTGCTGTGTTGGAGGATCAGAGGAGCGAAATTTCATTGTTAGGCCTGCATGGAATGCTTCCTGCTAAAGCTTCCCACTGGCCGCACCTCTTACGTTATGCCTAAAGAAAGAGCTTTTTTACAGGCCCAGACCGTTGACTTTCCTCAGATATGATCATCATCACTAACTCATAATGCTGGGTATGGATAAGCAGTATTACTGAATGTTGTTATTTTACTCGTTATCATCCACTATGGTAACAGTTTTCTTATGTTACATTGTTTCCTAGGGATTCTGATAATAAATTATTACCAGCTGCTGCCCTTACATCAGAACATTCAAAGGGAGCCTCTTCAATTGCTATTACTGCTCTGATGGAAGAAAAGGTAGATTTTTATTTTACTGCCTTTAAAATCTAGGCTTGTTTGTTTTTTGTGGGGGTTTTTTTTGCTTTGTTTGTTTGTTTTTTACAAATATACATATTTTAAATTTTTTGCTTTGACTTTTTAAAACTTTAACTATTCCCATTTTGTGTGTGTGATTACTCCTAAAGGGGTACCAGGTACCAGTCCTTGGAACTCCATCTTTGTTGGGACAGTCATTATTACATGGACAGTTGATTCCCACAACTGGTGAGTAAAATTAATTTTGATTTGGATTTTTTTTTCCCTTTAGGAAATAATTAACATTGAATTCTCATTGATTGTTTTTGTTTGTTTCGTTTGTAAGGCCCAGTAAGAATCAATGCTGCTCGTCCAGGTGGTGGTCGGCCAGGTTGGGAGCAGTAAGTACATGTTCAAAGTAACCTTTAGATACTTGCCTTGAAACTAAGTGGCCACGTCAAGTTAGACGGGCTCTTGCTGGATGGTGCTATGTCACGTTCAGATTTATATGTTGAATTACTTTCTGAAGATAATGATATTTGAAAAACTTGGTTTGAGACACTGACATTCATACAAGAGAAAATGTTCACATAACTGCATATATGGTGTCTGTGTTACTAGGAATTGAGTGCGGGGCTTCAGCACAGGGAATACTTCAGCTAGGGACATAATCTGCCCTGGAGCTTTGCCCCCAGCCTGTCACTTTTGACTCCTCAGAGCTACTCAGTCTGTTGACTGACCTTCCCCTAGGAACATAGTTGATTGACCCCTTATATGTATTATATATGTCTGATTGACCCCTTATATGTATTATATATGTCTTAGATAAATGCTGCCTTTGGAGTCACAGTGGTACTGGATGTGTAATGATTAATTTTATCCAGTTTAAATATAATAACTAAACAGCATTATTTTGACTGGTTGGTGCTATGTATAATCTGAAGTTCAATGAATTTTACCTTTATAAAATTAGATGTTCTATGGTTTAAAAAGAAACAATAAAAATAGACCACATTTAAACCACATTTTATATGTTCACCCTTAATTCTTTCAGTACTTTTATGCTATGTCTACAAATATTTCAGATTTCTATCTGAAAATCTCAAAAACAGAAGTCCACATTAAGTGGCCTCATGAACTTTAAACCCATTTTAGAGGTCACTTTGTAATTCTTTTCTAAAACAGTGAAATACAAACTTTTAAGTCCTTTTCTGCCTTTAGAACATTTGAATCATGAAAGGACTTCAAATTAGTAAGTTGATTCCATATTTAAGTTTCCCAGTTTTTTGTTTTTTGGGTTTTTTTTTTTTTTTTTTTTTTAAAGACAGGTTTTGACTGTACTGGGATTAAAGGCATGCGTCACCACCACCCAGCAGTTTTAACTTTCCTAAATGGTTGAACTCTTTTTCTGTTTTAATTTGGAGGATCAAATTTCAATTTAGTAAATAAATATATTGTAACAATAGTGTCTACCACACAAAGTTCCTCATTTCTTCCTGACTTTTTTAATAAAATCTACAGGATATGATTTTTCTGACCTGATACAAAGAAGATGCTTTATGGCATTAAAAACGATTAGAGGGCTGGCGAGATGGCTCAGTGTGGTTAAGAGCGCCGACTGCTCTTCCAAAGGTCCCGAGTTCAAATCCCAGCAACCACATGGTGGCTCACAACCATCCATAACAAAATCTGAAGTCCTCTTCTGGAGTGTCTGAAGACAGCTACAGTGTACTTACATATAAATAAATAAATCTTTAAAAAAAAAAATTAGATTAGCCAGGCGTGGTAGTACACGCCTTTAATCTCAGCACTTGGGAGGCAGAGGCAGGTGGATTTCTGAGTTCGAGGCCAGCCTGGTCTACAAAGTGAGTTCCAGGACAGCCAGGGCTATACAGAGAAACCCTGTCTCGAAGAAACCAAAAAAAACAAACAAACAAACAAACAAACAAAAAAACACGATTAGATTGGGGCTGGAGAGATGGCTAAGTAATTAAGAGCACTTCCATCTTACAGAGGGCCTGGATTCGGTTCCCAGCACCCACAACTATCTGTAACTCAGCTCCAGGGTATCTAATGCTCTCTTCTGAAACTCTGCAGTTGCCATTGCATGTACCTAGTACACAGACAAACATGTAGGTAAAATACTCATGCACATACATTTAAGTGTTTTTTAAATTAATATTCTGACTTATGAAGACATTTCTTTGAAACTTCCATTCTAAGTTTTGTTTTCTTTTGTTTGAAAAGATAAACCAAATTTCTTATAGAGAAAATAGACTGATGAGAGAGTAGTAGAATATATCATTAGAAAGCATATGAAATTTAGAGACAGGTGTGCCTGTATTTGAATGTAGCGATAGACATACTAGAGTTGGCATCGTTTACTAGGTTCAGGGCTGTGAGGGTGTAGGTTTCTCTTCAACCCATATTTTCTCATTTTTTTGCACTCAAAAAGTATTCTCCTTAAGCATGTAAAAACCTACATAGAGCCTTGCAAAGTAAAGGGCTCTTTTCTAAACACTAAGTTTATATAATGTGTACAGTGCTAATGAAAATACAGAAAATACTCAAGACTACATTATCCTTAAAGTTATCTTAAATAAATATAATATTTGCTTAGATCTCCTCTGGAACAACTTTTAAGAGTTTAAAATTAGAAAAATTTTCAAAGCAAGTTAAAATAGATACTTTAAAGTGTGTGCACTGATAGGTTGTAATGTAATAATGATATGTTATATGTAAAACAAATACTCAGGTTTTTTCTGGCCTGTTCTAAACCTTTCACAGTTCCAACAAGCTTGGGTACCTAGTTTCCCCACCACAGCAAATTAGAAGAGGAGAAAGAAGCTGTTACAGGTAAGCATGCTAAAACTCTCGGAAAATAACCCCATAGCACCGGGAAATATACAAAGAAATAACACAGCTGGAGAGGAAGGAGACATCATTTGCTCTCCTTCCTTCTCTTTTTTTTTTTTTTTTTTGGTTTTTCGAGACAGGGTTTCTCTGTGTAGCCCTGGCTGTCCTGGAACTCACTCTGTAGACCAGGCTGGCCTCGAACTCAGAAATCCGCCTGCCTCTGCCTCTGCCTCTGCCTCCCGAGTGCTGGGATTAAAGGCGTGTGCCACCACGCCTGGCTCCTTCCTTCTCTTAATAAATGTTTAGTAGTTGTCCTTAAGAAATTGGGAACTGGGGGTTACAGTTCAGTGGTTAGTTTCTTGCTTGCCTATGCCCCAGGTTTAATCCCCACCAGACGCAGAATAAAGTCTCATTTGAAGGTATGTTTACAAAAACTGTTTATTAAGAAGTATAGAACATACCTGTAATCCCAGTGTTAGGGAGTCGGAGGCAAGAAGATTGTGAGTTGGAAGCCAGTTCGCATGACATAACAAGACCTGTCTGGGGAAGGAGGGCGGGAAAAAAACATAGGAAAACATAAGTTACATTTTGGTATGTGTACCCATGTTTGGTTTGTATGCTCATGTGAATATGAGAATACATGCTTACAGGGACCCAAGAAGGATGTCAGGTACCCTGTTCTATCACTCCCTGCCTTACTCTTGAGAAAAGGTAGCTCACTAAAACTGGAGCTAGACTGGTGGACAGCAAGCCCCAGTAATGTGCCTGTCTCTGCCCCCACAACACTGGGGTTAGTTAATTGTAGGCATGCATGGCCACACCTGGCTTTCTGTGTGGGTGCTGGGGATTTGGGCTTCACTCGTGGCACTTGTGCAAGCACCCTGACCTCCTCCCTAAGCCATCTCCTTAGCCTCAGACTCTGTTCTTAGTACTCCACTCCCTCCACTGAGTACTTGGTCTGTATTGGTACATGGCAGGATACAGCGGATGAAAGTTAGCCAGCTCAGTTTCCAGATGGAAAAAAACATTGTTTCTTTGTCTCAGTCTTTCCCTGCCTTCTCTTTTCCAAAAGAAGAGACCAGGAGATTTGTCTTAAAGCCTGGGTTTTATGTGGAGATAGTTATTTAAATCAGGATGCAGAAACCTCCAAACTTGATAAAAGCTATGACTGATCTTCTAGTGGGCCAATCAGAATTGCTAATCTCATGACAAATTACATTAAACAAAGGGATGTGTTCTGAATCATGGATATAGTTCTGAGCAGACAAGGCTGAACACCTGCCTCCTTACATACCATTTGCCCAATTAGTTTAGCAAAAGAACTCAATTTTTTTGCGACAAATCAGAATTTAGCACTATTATTTCTGTTTATCTTTTTTGGGGGGAGAATGTTGATATCTTCAGTTTTGATTACAAATATTGGAATTAGTATGATTCTGTTTTGTTTGGTTTCACCCACTTCCTCCAAAAGGAAGTTGCAGTGGTTTTTGTTAATGTAATCTTTGAGTCTAGAAAAGCATCTTCAGGGAGAAATAGGTTGCAGCCATGTTAATCTGTCACTTCCTTCAAGATATGTTTCCTGTCGGTTGATAAAGGCCTTAAAATTAGAATCTTGGAGCTTGAGGGGTAGTTCAGTGGTTAAGAGCACTGGCTACTCTTGCAGAGGGTTCAGGATTTTGAAATGCAGTTGTTGAGAGGTTTTTGTTTTTAGCCAAGTTCTTGGTTATTTATTACCCAAGCTGGTCTCAAACCCAAAGACTCAAGTGATTGTGCAGCCTATCGAGTAGTTGAGACTGTAGACCTGTATCACCTCACCTGCCCTGTAGGGCTCATGTGGACAGATACACAACTGCATTTGTACTGGAGCAGTTGATTCTATTCCAGTTTTTGCACTTTGGAAAATAATTATAAACAGGAAAAGAAAGCCTCAGCTATCACAGAAATTAATGTAAAGGTATAATACCTTGGAATTTATCTCTCCAGAAGTATAAACCGCGGGCGACACCACAGCGAACGATCACAGAGGACTCAAGGCCCATCACTTCCAGCAACTCCAGTCTTTGTGCCTGTTCCACCACCTCCTTTGTATCCGCCTCCTCCCCATACACTTCCTCTTCCTCCAGGTGTACCTCCCCCACAGTTTTCTCCTCAGTTTCCTCCTGGCCAGCCTCCACCAGCAGGATATAGTGTCCCTCCTCCAGGGTTTCCACCAGCTCCTGCCAATATATCAACACCTTGGGTATCGTCAGGAGTGCAGACTGCCCATTCAAATACCATCCCTACAACACAAGCACCTCCTTTGTCCAGGGAAGAATTCTATAGAGAGCAACGACGACTAAAGGAAGAGTGAGTATTTTAGTTTGAAATTATCATACACTTTTTTCATTTTCTGATATAACATTAAATAGGTATTTTGGAAACATTTTCCAGTGTTTCCAGTTAGTAAAGAAAATTCACCTAAAATTTAAACCAAAGCCATACAAGCAACTTCCTCAGGGATACCTAGTTATTCATAGTTTTAAAGTAGAAAACTAATGGCAATTTCATTCATTTCATTCATGATCTAATTACATTTGTCTTGTTAGTTTTCTTAAATGGTTTTTGTTAACTTTCACTCTTTAACTTTATTTTACTAGGGAAAAGAAAAAGTCCAAGCTAGATGAGTTTACAAATGATTTTGCTAAGGAATTGATGGAATACAAAAAGATTCAAAAGGAGCGTAGGCGCTCATTTTCCAGGTTAGTGTTCTGCAAGCCTTCACAACAGAATTACAGATGGGACTTTGAATATCCAGGGATTACCTATGGATATAAATAACATTGCACTTACGAGATTTTTCTGATTCGGTCTAGTTTTATAGAATGGAGGAGATGTAGCTTATTCCCCAATATGTCCATTAAAATAATCTCAGTGTAAATTCTATTGTGTAGAACTAGAATTTATGGGGACTAAGTTGTCCTTGTCCCTTGAAGTTATTCTTAATATGATATATAATGGGAAATGTTTATGGAAGGAAAGACATAGGGGGCTAGCCAGAGAGTATTCTGAGGGCCTTTGCCATAAGGCTACAGCTTCTTGCTGTAACATTAACCTGTGCAATTTTTAAAAGTAGTGGTAGAATACGCCTTGCTGTATTATTAGAAAAGAAAAACAAATTTCAGAAGTTCCCTGGAAGTTTGTTTAAAGACTTTGTTTTTTTTTAGATTTAACACTTAAAATGTGGTTCCTTTTAAAGCTAGACTGTTGGCTAGTGTAAGAAAAAAAAAATAGATTCCTACCTAAATAATCAGACAGGAAGTGAAATTTAAATTTAATTGACATTTGTTTGATGTTAATAGCTCATAAACTCACGGTACATTGATGCACTCCACTCTGATGTCAAGCCTTGGCTTCTGTTTTGTACTAAGTGACTTGTGTATTTATTCCATTCCAGTAGAGGTCACTGCACCTCTTTAATCATCTAAGACAAAACTTGATGCAAAGAAAGACAAAACCGTGAGAAAAGAATACTAGACTGTCTGTTTTTACTTTGTTTATATCTCTCAACCATCAACTGTGCTTTTGTTTTTAGGTCTAAATCTCCCTATAGTGGGTCATCGTATTCAAGAAGTTCATACACTTACTCAAAGTCAAGGTCTGGCTCAACACGTTCACGCTCTTACTCTCGGTCCTTCAGCCGCTCACACTCTCGCTCCTATTCACGATCACCCCCATACCCCAGGAGAGGCAGAGGCAAGAGCCGCAATTACCGTTCACGGTCCAGATCTCATGGATACCACCGATCTAGGTCAAGGTCACCTCCCTATAGACGATACCACTCACGGTCCAGATCTCCTCAAGCATTTAGGGGACAGTCTCCCACTAAACGAAATGTACCTCAAGGAGAAACAGAGCGTGAGTATTTTAATAGATACAGAGAAGTTCCACCCCCTTACGACATCAAAGCCTATTATGGGCGGAGTGTCGACTTTAGAGACCCATTTGAGAAAGAACGCTACCGGGAATGGGAAAGGAAATACCGAGAGTGGTATGAGAAGTACTACAAAGGGTACGCAGTGGGAGCTCAACCTAGACCTTCGGCCAATAGAGAGGACTTTTCTCCAGAGAGACTTTTACCTCTTAATATCAGAAATTCACCCTTCACAAGAGGGCGCAGAGAAGACTATGCTGCTGGACAAAGTCATAGAAATAGAAATCTAGGTGGCAACTATCCAGAAAAGCTTTCAACAAGAGACAGTCACAATCCAAAAGATAATCCAAAATCGAAGGAGAAGGAAAGTGAGAATGTTCCAGGAGATGGCAAAGGAAACAAGCATAAGAAACACAGGAAACGAAGGAAGGGGGAAGAGAGTGAGAGCTTCCTGAACCCCGAGCTCCTGGAGACTTCTAGGAAATCCAGGGAATCGTCAGGGATTGATGAGACTAAGACAGATACACTGTTTGTTCTCCCAAGCAGAGACGATGCTACACCTGTTAGGGATGAACCAATGGATGCAGAATCCATCACCTACAAGTCAGTATCTGAGAAAGACAAGAGAGAAAAGGATAAGCCAAAAGTAAAAAGTGACAAGACCAAACGGAAAAGTGACGGGTCTGCTACAGCCAAGAAAGACAATGTTTTAAAACAATCTAAAGGACCCCAAGAAAAGGTAGATGGAGACCGTGAAAAATCTCCTCGGCCTGAACCGCCGCTCAAAAAAGCCAAAGAGGAGGCTACAAAGATTGACTCTGTAAAGCCTTCCTCATCTTCTCAGAAGGATGAGAAGGTCACTGGAACCCCTAGAAAAGCCCACTCTAAATCCGCAAAAGAACACCAGGAGGCAAAGCCAGCCAAGGAAGAGAAGGTCAAAAAGGACTCTTCCAAAGACATCAAGTCAGAAAAGCCAGCCAGTAAGGACGAGAAAGCCAAGAAGCCTGAGAAAAATAAACTACTTGATAGCAAGGGAGAAAAACGAAAGAGAAAAACGGAAGAAAAGAGTGTAGATAAAGATTTTGAGTCGTCTTCAATGAAAATCTCTAAAGTAGAAGGAACAGAAATAGTGAAACCATCACCAAAGCGGAAAATGGAAGGTGATGTTGAAAAGCTGGAAAGGACCCCGGAAAAGGACAAGATTGCATCATCAACTACCCCAGCCAAAAAAATCAAACTCAACAGAGAAACTGGAAAAAAAATTGGAAATGCAGAAAATGCATCTACTACAAAAGAACCCTCTGAAAAATTGGAGTCAACATCTAGCAAAATCAAACAGGAAAAAGTCAAGGGAAAGGCCAAACGGAAAGTAGCTGGGACCGAAGGCTCCAGCTCCACGCTTGTGGATTACACCAGGTATGGAGGCCGGGGTTGGGGGTGAGAGGGGGTGGGTGGGAGGTGGGACAGCAGCAGTGAGTGTTTTTTATGGGAAATGATAGTCTTTGATCTTGATCTTAACCCATGTGTGTAACTTACGTTCTTAGGAGTCTGCAGCATTCTTTCAAGTCGGGGAGAGGTGAACCACGTCGGTTTTTATAGTTTGATCATGTGTGTCTTTCTTAGGGCAGAATAATATAACTTTTTAAAGCTAAAAAGACAACCTATTTTAAGCTAGCTTTTAAAGAATTTACTTACCAATGTTTTATTAGTAGTAAACTTTTTATTAATTAAAAGTATATTTATTTGTTTTAGTACAAGTTCAACTGGAGGCAGTCCTGTGAGGAAATCGGAAGAAAAGACAGATACAAAGCGAACAGTCATTAAAACTATGGAGGAATATAATAATGATAATACAGCTCCTGCTGAAGATGTTATAATTATGATTCAGGTTCCTCAGTCCAAATGGGATAAAGATGACTTTGAATCTGAAGAAGAAGATGTTAAAACCACACAACCTATACAGAGTGTAGGGAAACCATCAAGTATTATAAAAAATGTTACTACTAAGCCATCAGCTACAGCTAAGTATACTGAGAAAGAAAGTGAGCAGCCTGAGAAATTGCAGAAGCTTCCCAAGGAGGTGAGCCACGAGATGATGCAGCAGGAGGTCAGGAGCTCAAAGGGCGCTGTGTCCAGTGAGAAAGGCAGAGCCAAGGACCGGGATCACTCAGGGTCGGAGAAGGACAACCCTGACAGGAGGAAGAGCAGTGCCCAGCCAGACAAGGAGATCGCTGTGGACCGCCTGAGTGAACAGGGACATTTTAAGAATCTCTCTCAGTCTTCCAAAGAGACCAGGACTTCAGAGAAGCATGAGTCTGCTCGTGGTTCCTCAAATAAAGACTTCACTCCTGGTAGAGACAAGAAAGTGGACTACGACAGCAGAGATTATTCCAGTTCCAAACGAAGAGACGAGAGAAGTGAATTAGCAAGAAGAAAAGACTCTCCTCCTCGGAGTAAAGAGTCTTTATCTGGACAGAAAAGTAAGCTAAGGGAGGAGAGAGATTTACCTAAAAAGGGGACCGAGTCAAAAAAAAGTAATTCTAGTCCCCCAAGAGACAAAAAGCCTCATGATCATAAAGCTTCCTACGAAACTAAACACCCCTGTGAAGAGACAAAGCCTGTAGATAAAAACTCTGGGAAGGAACGGGAGAAGCATGTGGCTGAAGCTCGCAATGGGAAAGAGTCCAGTGGTGGCAAACTGCCTTATATACCTAACCTGCCAGACCCTCCCATTGAAAAGGAGCTGGCTGCTGTGCAGGTTGAGAAGAGCACCATCAAGCCAAAACCCCAGCTGAGTCATTCCTCTAGGCTTTCCTCTGACCTAACCAGGGAGACGGATGAGGCTGCCTTTGAACCAGACTATAATGAGAGCGACAGTGAGAGTAATGTGTCTGTGAAGGAAGAAGCAGTTGTTGCCAGTGTCTCCAAGGACTCGAAAGAGAAAACAACAGAGAAAGCAAAAGAGAGCTTGACTGTAGCAACAGCCAGCCAGCCAGGTGCAGACAGGAGCCAGAGCCAAAGTAGCCCCAGTGTTAGTCCAAGTAGAAGTCATAGCCCTTCCGGTAGCCAGACCCGAAGCCACAGCAGCAGTGCCAGCTCAGCAGGAAGCCAAGACAGCAAAAAGAAGAAAAAGAAGAAAGACAAGAAAAAGCACAAGAAGCATAAAAAGCACAAAAAGCATAAGAAGCATGCAGGCACGGATGGCGATGTGGAGAAGAGCCAGAAACATAAACACAAGAAGAAGAAGGCAAAGAAGAACAAAGACAAGGAGAAGGAGAAAGATGACCAAAAAGTGAAATCTGTCACTGTGTGAAGGACGGATGTTTTAATTGACTTAATTACTAAGTCATCTGTATTAAATTCTGTTATAATGTAAAGAGATTCCAGCCTTGTAAATAATGAATGGAAGACCCTGTGCTGCACTTAAAAGTATTTGCTGCTTGATTATTTCATTTTTACATCAGAGCTTTATAACGAACTTTTGTACAGAATTGTGAGTTGTGACCATGGAACATGAGAGGTTTTGCTAGGGCCTATTATTTTTAACCACCATTAATTAGTTGGGGTGGAGTTTACTGTACTGTGAAATTTTCACATTTGAATTTTTTTAATTGCCTGGCAAATGCTGATATCAGTTCAAAAATATCAGCAGAATGATTTGCTGAACTCATTACAGCCCCGTTATGTCACTTTTTGATTACAATAAAAGTTTTCAGTAAACTTTTCACTTGTTGAAAATTATATTATTTAAAGACAATAGTGTCTCATTTCTTCTCTTTCCAAGATCCTTTAAGCCTGTAAGTCAAGCTAAATCGGCAAAATTCTAAACACTGAAAATGTGCTTCAGAGGGGCCTAGTGGAAGATCTTTGTTTCTAGTAATTAGAAGGTAGGTTTCTAAAAAGGAGGGCAGGCAGGGTGCTTAACTTCCAGGTCAATATTAAATTCCTTGATGAAACAGAATCCACTTAAGTGGTATGGTTGTGTCCATCCTCTGCCCCGTTGACAAAAGCAAGTAATAGTGTGAGCCTGAGGCTGGGGGGATTCTCCTTCACTCTGTCTGTCTGGAACTCAGTGAAGGCACTCAAGGATTTGAGGACAGGTTAAGTGATTTTAGAGAATGTGGCATGAATAGGGCCTGTCACAGCCATGGCTAAATTGCTAGCCTGCTGTCCTGAGGTTCTGTGCTTGGAGTCTCAGTGTGTGGTACTCCATACAATTGCTGCTTCTCAGCTTTGAGTCAAGACATGTGAATGTAGTGTTTAGGGCAACATTTACCATTTAAAATTGTAAGTGATAACACTTTTTTTTTCTATTTTAAAGTGTATGTCCATGGAGGGAGAGGAGAGCATTGAAGCCCTCTGTAACCAGCTGGAGTCACTCAGGTAGTTGTGAGCTGCCATGTGGATGTTGGGAACCAAATTTAGGACCTATGCAAGAGCAACAAGCACTTGTCACCACTGAGCCAAAGTGACACAAGTGCTACAGGTGTGCAAGTCATCTGAGAGATGCTGCCTTTGAGCCAGATGAGCTTTGCTGTGACAGCTCAGCACTGCCCTGATGCCAAGTGCACACACCTACTGTCAGGGCTAAGCTGGCCTGACCACTTAGGCCCACACACAACATACTCCCACTTTTACTTTGAGGTCATCCAGCGAGATTATACTCTTAATTCCTACTAATCAGATCTATAACTCAATTCTGTTTCCAACATTGACTAACTGGTTACTCACATTATTGGGCTCATTCTTGAAGCTCACCTGGCCTTCACTTTAATTGCAGCTCCACTCGGTTATGACAGGTTCCTGGCTACTGATCACCTCTAAGTGCTGTCTGTGCCTTTGCAGTTAAGAGCCGTTTTCCCAGCTTTGTCTGCTGGTAGTTGAACTTAGTTTAATTTGGGGTTTTTTTGTTTTTGTTTGTTTTTGTAGCCTATAGATTTGTTATGCCAACAGCCACAGAATCTGTGCCTGCCCCCTTCCCCATCTAACCCCCAAACTATAGGCTGAATGCTGATTAACAGAAACATGGCAAAGGCTAGAAACATGGCTCAGTGAGTTCTTCCACAAGCCTGAGGACTTGAGTTCAAGTCCTCAGAACCCAAGTAAGTGTAGATGCTGCATGCGCGTCTGTAACTCCAGTGTTCTACAGTGAGGTGCCACAAACGAGACACGCTGGGAAGGGCCAACCCAGGGTTGCCCTTTAATGCCATGGGTGCTGTGGTACATGTGTAGCCACGCCCATAAACATACATGATACAGATTTTTTTTAATGTATGAATGTAGCGTTTGGAGGACAACTTGAAATACTATTCAATAAAAGGTTTTTGTTTTGTTTTAATTACTATTTGTTAGGTACTGCCAGGTGCTTTGTACTTTATATAACCATTAAAAATACCCACAGCCCTTCATGGTACATGTGGTTTGTTTTTGTTTTTGTTTTCCAACCTCAGTTGTTAATGCTAATATCTGATTGGTCCCAACTTGCACCCTGCTATGTAGAGGAATCAGACAACAGGAAGTCTCCACCCTGTTTTACTGCTCCCCAAGAAGGCCATGTTGCATCTGACCATTATAAATTTTCCTTTCCTTTTTAAAAATAATGGTCATTTATGACTGTGGAGTTATGTATATGAGTATAATGTCCATGTGCAGGCCAGAAGAAGGTGTCAAATCCCCTGGGACTGGACTTAACAGGTGGCTTTGTTATCTTGCCCCAACTGAGTGTTGGGAACCAAATTCAGTATACAGTATACTCTAGCTGTTGAGCCATTAAGCCACCTCTTCTGCCCTTTGGGAGTTTTGTTTTTTCCAGTCTTGCCACGTAATCCAGACTGACCTTGAACTCTTGTTCTGTGGGTGTATTTTGTTGGCTTTTGTTTTTGTTTTGTACTAAGGATTGAGCCTAGAGACCTTGTACATGCTAAGCAAATGTTCTGCCAGTAATCCGTAGACCCAGCCATCTGACTGCCCTGCACCTGGCCCCTAGTCACTCCAAATCTTTCTAGCTTTATGAAATGTATGGCACAATGTTCAATATAGTCACTGCCTTGTGCAACAGTACACCACAACTTCGTGCTTCCTGCTGAACAAAAACTTGATAGGCAACCCCATTGCCTGGCCTCCTTGGCCTCAATGGCTGAACACCTTACTGCACCCTTACCTGTAAAACCAACGTTTTGTTTTATTTCTTGCTCATACACTAACTCAAAATGGCCAGTTACTCTATATGTAGCCCAGGCTGTCCTCCACTCCTCCAGCAACTTCCCAAGTGCTGGACCTGCAGGTGTGTGCTGACATCAGATCAACCTTTATAGCCTTATGAGCAGGGTTGTGGATAGAACCTATAAGGTAGAAAGGAATCTGCTCAGACAAGTTCTCTGACCTTCACACGTGCACCCTTTGCTCGTGCATGTCCACAGACATGCACATATAGATTAATAAAAATTGTAGGGGTTAGAGAGATGGCTCAGTGGTTAAGAGCACTGACTGTTCTTCTAGGAGGTCCTGAGTTCAATTCCCAGCAACCACATGGTGGCTCACAACCATCTGTAATGGGATCTAATGCCGTCTTCTGGTGTGTCTGAAGAGAGTGACACTGTACTCTCATAAAATAAATCTTTAAAAAAAAAAAAAAAAGAAGGAAATTGTAAAGGATGTTTAAGAACACCCTCAAGTTACAAATGCCAAGGTTTTGTTCTTTTTATAACTGAACGTGCTGTGCATAGTAAGTAGTACTTCATCTTTATTGGTTAAACAATTGATGGACACTTAGGAATTCCCCCCCCCCTTTTCTTGTCTTATTTGTGAATAATATTACAATGGAGAAGACGTTTTTTACAAATTGGTTTAATTCCCTTTGGATGTATACACCAAATGGGTTTACAGGTATGTGTCAGTACCTCTGGCTAATTATTTTTGAGATGGAGTTGCCACGTTGCCTGGTTGGCCCTGCACTCCTTGGCTCAAGATCTCTTCCCACCCACCTACCTACTTTCACATCTGCCCTCTGAGTAGCAGTGAGTAATTATAGGTGCACAGTACTGTCCCAGCTACTTAATCATTTTTAAAACCTTCATATTTTCCATAATGGGCTGTGCAAACTTAGCTCCTGTCAGCAATGTACAAAGACTATGTTCACATCCTTTCCAGCAGCTTAAGAAGGCCTGAGCTCAGACCCACAGAAGCCAAGAAAAACCTGACCCAGGAGCACATCTCTGCAACTCAAGCACTTGTGTGATGAGATAGGAAAGAAGAAAATCCCCAGCAGCTCCATACCTCATCTCCTGACCTGCACAACTGAACAGCAGATGACCCTGACATATCTGAGGTAGAAGGGGACGACTTACAATCAGGGTTGTCATCTGAGCTTCACAAATACAAACACTAAAATCCCAGAACTGCTGTGAAGGAACGCAGCATGCTAAATACAGGGGAACTGAGATTAGCAGGACTATTAAAGATTTCAAGTTAATTCTTCCAGTCATGCAGTATAAGCAGTTTACCAAAGCATTTCATCTTTTGAGTACACTATAGCTGTCTTCAGACACTCCAGAAGAGGGCATCAATCTCATTACAAATGGTTGTGAGCCACCATGTGGTTGCTGGGATTTAAACTCAGGACCTTCAGAAGAGCAGTCAGTGCTCTTAACCGCTGAGCCATCATCTCTCCAGCCCTCCCATTTCATCTTTTTGAGACTCTGACTCACTGTGTAGCCCAAGAGTGACCTTGAACCTCTGATCTCCCTGGCACAGCTTCCCAGGTCTTCGGTTATGAACATGTACCACCTGGACTGGTCTATGCAGTGCCAGAGATCAAACTTGGGGCTTCGGGCTAAGCCTCCCCCCCCCCCAGCACATCGGCAGCCTCCCAAGCCGCCTCAGTGACTAGCCTTTGACAGCATTTTTGGCATTATTAAGGGTTTTCTAAAAAAATGATTGTTAATTTCCTTCTACACTAACTTTATTTAAAAAACTCAATGGAGCTACACAGATGCCTTGTGCTTGTCATCCCAGAATGTTAGTAGCAGTGTAAGAAGAATACCACAAGTTCAAGGCCAGCCAGGACTACAGGGGTGAGACCCTGAGTCAGGCCTCTAGTCCCAACACTGGGGAGGCAGAGACAGGTGGATCTCTGAGTTCAGGGCTAGCTTGGTTTATAGAGTTAGTTCCAGGACAGCCAAGACTACACAGAAAAACCCTGTCTTAAAACAAAAATAAGCCAGGCAGTGGTGGTGCACACCTTTAATCCCAGCACTCAGGAGGCAGAGGCAGGCGGATTTCTGAGTTCCAGGCCAGCCAGGTCTACAGAGTGAGTTCCAGGGCTACAAAGAGAAACCCTGTCTTGAAAAACATAAAATAAAAATTATAATAAAACAAAAACACTAACAGAAGGTAGACAATGACTTTGAAATATTTTCATATTGAAATCAACATGAACCTTGCTTTTCACTTGAAATATGATCGTGGCTACAGTGACTAGGGCTACAGTGACTGAGGTTACAGTGACTAGGGCTACAGTGCCTGAGGTTACAGTGACTAGGGCTACAGTGCCTGAGGTTACAGTGACTAGGGCTACAGTGACTAGGGCTACAGTGACTGAGGTTACAGTGACTAGGGCTACAGTGACTGACGTTACAGTGACTGATGTTACAGTGACTGACTAGTGTTATAGTGACTGACTACAGGAAAGCTTTAATCCCAGAGCTGAGAGGCAGCTTTCATAGCATTGTGGTCTTGCATCAGAAGTGGCAGACAAGTTGTCAGAACTGAATAGAGGTCCAAAAAGTGAGCTAAATGTGAAATTATCAACTATAAAACTGTCTTGTGTTGTGTCTCAGCATAAGCACAGATCTTTCTTTCAATGTACTTTGAAAAAAATAAAATCCCAGCCAGGCATGGTGCCGCACGTCTTTAATCCCAGCACTTGGGAAGCAGCAGAGGCAAGCAGATCTCTGAATTAGAGGCCAGCCTGGGCTACTAAAAAACATATTCCAGGACAGCCAGGGCTACACAGAGAAGCACATCTTCACATTTTAAATATTTTTTATCCAAAATTGTATTACATGACCTTTGGTGTTGGTCAGTGTTTCCATTTCTAGGATCATCTTGTCTTTACTGGTTTAAATTTGTTTTCAAACTTGCTAGTCAACTGGTCACCTAAGCTCTCAATAACTATCTAGAGATAATTTTTTTTAATATAAGGAACTTCATTTCCTCTTGTCTTTTTCTGTCTCACATGTCCCAGGCTGGCCTCAAACACACTCCAGGATAGCCATAAACTCCTGGTCTCCCTGCATCCATCCATCAAGTGCTAGGATTACAGACCGTCAGCACCCTGACTATAGTCCTGGAAATGTAGTCCGGGGCTTCATGCACGCTAGGCAAGCAAGCTGAGTAGCCAGCTCATCCCTGATAACTTTGATGCCTGTAGTGCAAGATCTAGTTTCTGTTAGTCTACTCCTTTTTTTATGTTGCTGTTCCCCACCACCACCGCTTTCTGGTATTATCCCTGTAGGAGGACCTCAATCTTTACAAATGTTCTAGCCACTCTCCTTCCTTCCCAGAGTACGTCTGAGCTTTTCATGTGCACCCTCCCCATCCTTGTACATCATAGCTCTTTTTTTTGTTTGTTTGTTTGTTTGTTTTCTTTGTTTTTTTGTTTTTTCGAGACAGGGTTTCTCTGCGTAGCTCTGGCTGTCCTGGAACTCACTTTGTAGACCAGGCTGGCCTCGAAATCAGAAATGCCCCTGCCTCTGCCTCCTCTGCTGGGATTAAAGGCGTGTGCCACCACGCCCAGCTTGCTCTTCATCTTTTAAACTGAAATCAGTCATTAAGATTCTTTCCTTAACTGAGAGACAAGTCCCCTAGGATGAATATGCCATTAGAGCAGCTACAGACAGTGCTTTCAAACAGCAACATTTCCTCTGCTAATAGTCTGTCAAAATTACAGCCTAAATTATACAGAAGTACAAGAGCTAGTTGATTTGTAAGTGTTAAATGTCACTGACAGCAAAACAAAAATGCCAATAAAAGTTGCATTATTGCCAGGTGGTGGTGCACACATTTAGTCCCAGTACTTGGGAATCGGAGGCAGGTGGGTCTCTATGACTTTGAGGCTGCCCTGGTTACATGGAGAAACCCAATCCTGAAGAAGGAAAAAAAAAAAAGCATTATCTCCATAGATCAGATTTACAAAGGCACAAACCAACATTTGAAGGACCTCTCCCCAAGTAAAAAACAAAAATTTTTTTGCTTAAATCAAAATGGACTTTAAAACTGTGTCTGTGTAACTATCTGAGCTGGCTCAGCATCATCGAGCTCACCTTGAAAGGCAAATGACCTGAATTCAATCCCTAGAACCCAGAGAAAGGCAGAGGAGAGTGTGAACCCCGGAACTGCCACTGCACCTTCCCACGTGTGCCTTGGGCATCCATTCATGCAACCCTACCCCTCCTCACATTATAAACACTGCAATCATAAAGACAGTATAAAACACCTCAAAACTCACTCGTTTGGTACAGTAAGTTTCCTCATAAACTCTCTTCTTGGAATTAATAAAATCTCTCATTTTAGAAAATGGGTTGCAATAGGTCCCAGAACTATGGCTTCCTCTCAGTACATTCAAATGAACCAAGGGTTCCATCCATTTCACGGTTTTCTTTTCAGTTGGGTTATTCAATAGCCTTTCCCTTCCCATTGAGAAAAAGCAGGCTGCCCTTGTAGGCCTGTCACAGAGCTACCATCCTGCCAGCTCTTGGGAATTCTCTCTGATACAGCACACTTCCATCAAGTCATAGTTCCACCCAGTACCTTTTTTTTTTTTTTAGATATTTTTTCTTTCATTGAAAATAGATTTTTTTATACAATGTAGTCTGATTGCTCTTTCCCCTCCCTTAGCTGCTTCCAAATCCCCCCATTTCCCTACCCAAGCTCACACTCCTTTCTCACTCTCATTAGAATATAATAATGATAATAATAATAATAATAGTTATAATAATAAAATAAAAACAAACCAGAACAGGACAAAACAAATGGTGTCATCTCTTACCGTTTGCAGTTGGGGGACACATGTTCTAATAAATCCAAGAATAGAATTCACAGAAGGTAAAAATGTTTCACTCTGTAATGTCAGAGATCTTCTTACCTCATGGACTCTGTGTGAAGAATTATTTTTACTCACACTTGAATTGTAGAATTCTGTACTACAATTTCTGATATCAGTAAGGAGTTCAGCACTATTTTGATTAATCCATTTCTATACTGAAATTGTTGTGGCCCTTCCCTTTATTTTAAGGAATACACACTCAGACACACACACACACACACACACACACACACACACACACACACACACGTACATGCTTGGGTTGAGGGTAGAGGGGAACATCAGAGGACAGTTTCCAGGAATCAAACACCATCAAGCCTGCTGGCAAGTGCTTTTTCGGGCCAGCCCTACTTTTGTTTCTGAGTTGTATAAAACTTTTGATGTCTTGATCTCTGTGGGGAACTTGATCATCATGATGTCAGAGCTGAACCAGGAGAAAATCATTACGACTAACTGGTCCATTTAGATGATGCCACCGAGGAATCAGCTCTTTCTACAAAGGATGTAGAGCAAGGCCTTTGAGAAGTGTGTACATCCTTCTGACCTGTGTAATACAGTCTAGTAATGTCATTCTTCATGACATTTAACTTTCCAAACTCTAGCTAGTGGTCATTGGTTTTGCTTTTTTCCTTTTTCTTTCTTATCTATCTATCTATCTATCTATCATCTATCTCTCTATTCATCTATATCTCTACCTCTCTACCTCTATATCTACTATCTCTATATCCTTTTTTTTTTCTCTTTTGGAGACAAATTCTTTTTTTAAATATTTATTTATTTATTTATTTATTTATTTATTTATTTATTTATTATATGTAAGTACACTGTAGCTGTCTTCAGACACTCCAGATTTTGTTATAGATGGTTGTGAGGCACCATGTGGTTGCTGGGATTTGAACTCAGGACCTTTGGAAGAGCTCTTAACAGCTGAGCCATCTCACCAGCTGGAGACAAATTCTAAGTAGCGCTGGCTGTTCTTGAACTCACTGTATAGACCAGGGTGAGCCCAAACTCCCACAGCTCTGCCTGCCTCTGCCTCCTGAGTACTAGATTAAGACAGCCACCACATCCCACTGGTCTTGCTTTGCTTTTAGCCTTGAAGTTTTTCTTTTGAATTTTGCTGTGGATGTCTGGACATGTGTGTTTGGGGGCTTGCTATGAGAAACACAGTCCTGGGGCTCTGTCCTTAGTCCGCCCTTGGCACCCACCTTTGGTGACCACTGACATCTAAGGAGATTTGTAAAGCTCAAGAGGTACCTTGCTGGTTTGCACGTGAGCCTTTTCCATCTGGAAATCCATGCCTCTGGACTCTAAAACCATGATTTATGGATAATAGTTCCCATTTGTTTCTGCATACTTTTTTTCCTGAGATTCATTATTTGGGTTTATATTTCCTGGACTAAATTCCTGATTTTCTTATCCTTTCCTCTTAATTTCAAACTTTAAAAAATTTGTGTGTGTGGGATGTCACAATGCATGTGTACAAGTCAGAGGACAATTTGCAGTAGTCACATCTCTCCTTCCACCATGTAGGTCCTACAGATCAAACTCAGGTCATCAGGTTTGGAGGCAGGCATCTCTACTTACTTCTGTTGACATAGCATATCTTAATGTTCTATTGCTTGCTTTTCTGACCTTCCCCTTTTCATAACACCCAGTTCTCTTTCATGGCCATAAGAGGATATGTGAAGATATGGTATGTGTGGTAGTTTGAATGTGCTTGGCCCATGGAAAGTGACACTATTAGGAGTTGTGGGCTTATGGAATGAGGTGTAGCCTTGTTAGAAGAAGCCTGTCTGTGTAGGTGGGCTTTGAGGGCACCTATCCTCATGCTCCACCCAGTGTGAAATGAGACCCTCTTTCCTGGCTGCCTGCAAAAGACAGAATCCTCTCCTGGCTGCCTTTGGTTCAAGGTGTAGAACTCTCAGCTCCTCCAGCACCATTATCTTAGCCAGGGTTTCTATTCTTGGACAAAACATCATGACCAAGAAGCAAGTTAGGGGGGAAAGGGTTTATTCGGCTTACACTTCCATACTGCTGTTCATCACCAAGGAAGTCAGGACTGGAACTCAAGCAGGGCAGGAAGCAGGAGCTGATGCAGAGACCATGGAGGGATGTGACTTACTGGCTGGCTTCCCCTGGCTTGCTCAGCCTGCTCTCTTATAGAACCTAAGGCTGCCAGCCCAGAGATGGTCCCACCCTCAAGGAACCTCTCCCCCTTGATCACTAATTGAGAAAATGCCTTACAGCTGGATCTCATGGAGGCATTTCCCCAACTGAAGCTTCTTTCTCTGTGATAACTCCAGCTGTGTCAAGTTGACACAAAACTAGCCAGTACAACCATGTCTGTCTGCATGTTTCTGTGCTTTCCACCATGATGATAATGGACTGAGCCTCTGCACCTGTACGCCAGTCCCAATTAGAAGTGTCTTTTAAAAGAGTAATCTTGGCCATGGTGTCTCTTCACAGCAGTAAACCCTAACTAAGATAGTATATTTTTAAAAGGGTTTCTTGGCACCCCTTGTTTTAGGAGTATGTGGGTATGAGTTTATCAGGAGGAGGAAGAGGTACTCAATAGATCATTTCATTGTAAGTTTTCCAAGTACTTTTCTTGCTCACAGAGGAATCCTCTGCTCCAGAATGGGGTGGAGAAGATGGGCTGGTACAGAACTGCACACCAGGAACTTAAGTGAGCTAAAGAGGCTTTATGTGTAGGCCTTGAACGGACTGCTGGTATGCTTTCTATAGAACTCCTGCTCTGACATGCAGGATCCTCAAGTCCACAGTTCTTCCACATACTAAGGCTCAAAAGATGACCTCATCCTGGGGCTGCCTGAGGAGTTTACAAAATACCAAAGCCTGGGTGGGTGCTGCCTCCAGAGTTTTCCACGATACATCTAGGATATCTTCTACATACTGGAATTTTAAAATCTTCCCCAATAGAGTCCAGCGTGCAGCCAAGATCAAAACCATGACTCTCTCTGGTTGGACATCCCCAGAGTTTGCCTCCGAGCTTGTGTTAGGTGGCTCCTTTGCAGCCTTGCCTTGCCTTTTTCTACCCATCAGTAGTCAGTGTTGGGACTGGGTGTTTCCAGGTTCTGGACATCTTATTTAAAGCATTTTTAAAAAGCTGGGCAGTGGTGGCGCATGCCTTTAATCCCAGCACTTGGGAGGTAGAGGCAGGTGGATTTCTGAGTTTGAGGCCAGCCTGGTCTACAGAGTGAGTTCCAGGACAGCCAGGGCTACACACACACACACACACACACACAGAGAGAGAGAGAGAGAGAGAGAGAGAAAAGAGGGGCATACTGATTACAAAGTTGCATGAGGGTTTTATCGAGAAGCAAGGCAGTGGTATAGATCAGATATACTGTCAAGAGTGACAAAGGACCAGGTAAGTGGTAGAGTACTCAAGAGTCCTAGTTATTGCCCAGGACTTCTGCTATAGGATTTAGGAGAAGGAGGGACACGTTGCTAAGGGATATAATTTGGGTAGTTCTGTATTTTGACTGACATGCTTGGATTGTGTAAGACTGTTCACGTCCCTTCTTGCGATGCATCTGATTGTTTTTTAAATATTTATTTATTTATTATATGTAAGTACACTGTAGCTGTCTTCAGACACACCAGAGGAGGGTGTCAGATCTCATTACAGATGGTTGTGAGCCACCATGTGGTCACTGGGATTTGAACTCAGGACCTTTGGAAGAGCAGTCAGTGCTCTTACCCGCTGAGCCATCTCGCCAGCCCGATGCATCTGATTTTAATCATATGCATTGCCAAATTTGCATAGTTATAAGAAGGTAAAGGAATTCTCTCTAAAAGTTCACTCAGAGGACACAGTTCCATATGATTGACACACAACCAAAACCAGTCTAGGCTGCGCTGGTCCCTACTTTCAGGCCTAGACAAGCTCTAGAATGAATGTGAATGGAAACCAACCTGAGGTAAAGGGATTTAGAGGTCAGCTTGCAGCAGCTGGGATCTGGTGCAGTCAACAGCAGAGGGAGGGTCAGAGCAGGACTAGGGAGCTCTGGTTCGCAGAGTCTGGTCCAGCATCCCTGGTGTGCGCTGGCACTCCTCTTTGGCATACTTCAGCATATCTTTCAGGTGATAAATCATTTCTAGTTTGTCTACAACTCTGTCTGCCAGCTCCACACTGTTCTCTGCCTCCTTGACTTTAATTTTTTTCCTTTTTTATATTTGTTGCCATTTTAAAAAGACTTATTTACTTTATTTTATGTGTATGTACATTTTACATATATGTGCACCAGGTTTCAGATATCTGAGAGGACAACAGAAGGCATCGGATTCCCTGGAACTAGAGGGTCATAAGCTGTCCTGTGGGAGCCTGGGTGTGAACAGGGGTCCTCTGCAAGAATAGCCGGTGTTCTTGATGGCTGAACCAGGTCTCCAGCTCCTTTGTCTTATTTTAAAGACTTTCCCTCAGCAGTTCAGACATTTCAGGCTCTGGTCCATCAGTATGATGTGCTCATCCATCTCTCAGCCACAGATCTCTGTCAGCTCAGCTCATTTCTCTGGGCATTGAAATCTCCCTGATAACACCAGCTTACAAGCCACTTCTTCATGGGACCTCTCTGCTTAGCTTCTTTCTAGATTCCCTTCACCATTCCCAGCCTGGTGATCAATCACCTTCACTCCTGACTGGCAATCACTTTCACTCCTGTCAATCACCCTCACTGCTGGCTGTTAATCACCTTCACTCCTGACTGTCAATCACTTTCACTCCTGGCTGTCAATCACCTTCACTGCTGGCTATCAGTCACCTTCACTCCTGGCTGTCAATCACCTTCACTGCTGGCTGTCAGTCACCCTCACTCCTGGCTGTCAATCACCTTCACTCCTGGCTGTCAATCACCCTCACTCCTGGTTGTCAATCACCCTCACTCCTGGCTGTCAATCACCTTCACTCTTGGTTGTCAATCACCCTCACTGCTGGCTGTCAATCACCTTCACTCCTGGTTGTCAATCACTTTCACTCCTGGCTGTCAATCACCTTCACTGCTGCTGTCAATCACCTTCACTCTTGGTTGTCAATCACCCTCACTCCTGGCTGTCAGTCACCTCCACTTCTCATGCTCTCATCAGCTTCTTGTTCTGCATCCTTTGACATCTGCAGGCAGGTGCCACGAGCCTCAGACACAACCCTCTTAGTGGATAAAGTGGTATCTCCTGGTTTTGATTTGTGTTTTCCTAAGGAATGAAAACCAAGACCATATTTCCTGTGCTTATTGCCTATTTGTATATTTGAGGAAAATGTCTATTTCAATTTTTCCTTGGTTTCTCCAGGGAGAGTGTTTGGTATTTTCATTTTTGTTTCTGAGACAGGATTTCTTCTCATAGCCTAGGCTGGCTTGAATTCAACATGGAGCCTAGATTAGCTTTCAGTTTATGGCAATCCTCCCGCCTCATCCATCGTGCTCATTTTTGGATTCATTTGTTTTATTTTTCAGTGAGGTCTCACTAGGTTGCCTCAGAAGGACTTGAACACTTGGGCTCAAAGTCCCATCCCCCCTCCTCTGCCTGCCCCCAGCTTCAGACTCTGAGTATCAAGAATCACTTGACATCATGTCAAGCTTCTTCTGAATTTTTTTTTAAAGATTTATTTTATTTATTATATGTAAGTACACTGTAGCTGTCTTCACGCATTTCAGAAGAGGGTGCCAGATCTCATTACGGGTGGTTGTGAGCCACCATGTGGTTGCTGGGATTTGAACTTATCACCTTCGGAAGAGCAGTCGGGTGCTCTAACCCGCTGAGCCATCTCACCAGCCCCGCTTCTTCTGAATTTTATTGTACTTTATCCTAGTTGATTTGTAGGCACACCGAATGGATTACAAATATTTCCACCATTCTGTGACTTGCCTTCCCGTGTGTTATCCTTCCACAAATTAAAAACAAATTAAACAAAGGTTCTTACTTTGTATGATGATCAACATATGTATTTTCTCTTGATCACTTGTGCTTTGGGGGACAAACATGAATCACCATCGGCTAAGCCAAAATCATGGAGGTCTGCTCTGTGCTTTCTGACAAAACTCCCAACATGGAGCCTGTACATTCAAGACCTGGATGCACTTTGGACTGACTTCTCCATATATGATATGAAGTGGGGGTCAATTTTAAAAGATTATTTTTAGATTTATGTATTTTATCCTCGTGTTTTACCTACATGGATGTTTAGGTGCTAGCAGAGGTCAGAAGAGGTTTCTGATCCCCTGGGACTGGAGTTACATAGACCTGTGAGCAGCCATGTGGGTGCTGGGAACTGAACCCAGGTCCTCTGTAAGAGCAACAAATCTTCTTTTTTTTAAAAAAAAAATTTTTTTAATTTATTTACTTAATGTATGTGAGCACACTGTCGCTGTCTTCAGACACACCAGAAGAGAGCATTGGATCCCATTACAGATGGTTTTCAGCCACCATGTGGTTGGGAATTGAACTCAGGACCTCTGGAAGAGCAGTCAGTGCTCTTAAAGGCTAAGCCATCTCTCCAGCCCTGTTTAAAGGTTTTTGCATGGAAATGTTCCATGTCCCTAAGCCACCTGCTGAGGAACTAGTATTTGCCCTAATGACGCTTGTCACCATTTCCAAAATTGCCTGATGACTGGAGTAAAAAATTATGTCTGGATTCTCAAATTTTAATTAATTAACGAACTAAGTAATTAATTAACTTTACACCCACCACCACAGTTTCCCCTTCCTCTCTCCTCTCAGTCTCTCCCATCCCACCCCATCCACTCCTCCTCCATTTCTCTTTAAAAAAGAGGAGGACTCTGGTGGATACCAACCAGCCCTGGCATATCAAATTGCAGTAGGGCTAGCTGCATCCCTTCCTGTTGAGCCTAGATGAGGCAGTCCAGCAGGGGGAAAGGGTTCCAAAGGCAGGTGACAGGACCAGAGACAGTCCCTGCTCTGACTGTTAGGAGTCCCACATAAAGATCAAGCTACACCATAAGTGAATTCTGGGGTGTTTTTTTTTTAAAGATTTATTTTATTTATTATGTGTAATATACACTGTAGCTGTCTTCAGACACTCCAGAAGAGGGCGCCAGATCTCGTTACGGATGGTTGTGAGCCACCATGTGGATGCTGGGATTTGAACTTATCACCTTCGGAAGAGCAGTCGGGTGCTCTTGCCCGCTGAGCCATCTCACCAGCCCCTGTTTTTTGTTTTTTGTTTTTTGTTTTTTCTTACAACCCTCTTGTTCTCATAATTGCAGGGTGTTTCTATAGCTGCTCCCGAGTGAATGACACAGAGACCTGGTATTTTTATCAATGAGCTTCTGGCCCTGTGCTGAGAAGGTTCTGAGCTATTCTAGAACCCTCTACGCTGCCTACTATCCATCACATACACATTTCTTGCCATCTGCTCTTGCCCTGGCTTGTGGTACATATCTGTCCTCATGGCTACACTCTCATCAAGACCCATGGCGAATCTTCCTGGTCCATCCACATGGTCTTGCCCCACCTCCTCTACCCCCTCCTCTTCTACCTCCTTTTCCTCTATCTCCTCTTCCTCCTCCTCTCCTCCTCCTCCTCCTCTTCCTCCTCCTCCTCCTTCTTCCTCTCTCTCTCTCTCTCTCTCTCTCTCTCTCTCTCTCTCTCTCTCTCCTCTTTGGGACTCTCACTGGGCTCAGATGTCCTCTCCTGCCCAGCCATAGGCTGACCAGCTCTTTATTAACCAATCAGAGATGATGGGAAACAATTTTTATATAACACTGAGACCATAGGTGCAGAGGGCCTAGGTCAGTCCCATGCGGGCTCCCTGGTTGGTGGTTCAGACTCTATGAGCTCCTATGGACCTGGATTCGTTGATTCTGTGGGGATTTTGTGGTATCCTTGACCCCTCTGTTTTCTACATCCTTCCTAGCCCTCTTCCACAGAATTACTCTACCTCTGCCTAATGTCTGGCTGTGGGTCTCTGCATCTGTTTCCATCAGTTGCTGGGTGAAGCCTCTCTGGTGACAGTTATGTTAAAGCTGCTTGTCTGCAAGTATGGCAGAATATCATTAGCAGTGTCATGGGTGGTCTCCCTTCTCATGGCATGGGTCTCAAGCTGAACCAGTCATTGGTTGGCCACTTCCTCAATTTTTGCTCCATCTTTTACCTCTGTACATCTTGTAGGCAGGACAAATTTTAGGTTGAAGGTTTTATAGCTGGGTTGGTGTCCCAATTCCTCAGTTATGGTCTTGCCTGGTTACAGGAGCTGGCCGGTTCAGACTCAATATTCCCCATTGCTAGAAGTGTTATCTAGGCTCACCCTTATAGACCTGAGAGTTTCCATTGCCCTAAGTTTCTGGCTCATCCCAGAGATGCTCTTCTCATTCCAGTCGTCTCTCCCTCTGCCCCCCATCCCTCCTGTTACCAACCCCACCAACCCCATCCAGTCCCCATTTACTACAATGTCTATTCTGTTTCCCTTTCTCAGTGAGAGTCACATGTCCCCACCTCGAGCCTTCTTTGATGGTTAGTTTCTTTGGGTCTGTGAACTTTACAGCTAATATCCACTTATAAGTGAGTACACAGCATATTTGTCTTTCTAGGTCTGGGTTACTTCAGTCAAGGTGATCTTTTCTACTTCCATCCATTTGCCTGCAAATTCTCAATTTTATTCCATTCACTCATATAGACAGTGAGATCATGTGTATATGCTCACAGATATTTACCTATATACTAGTACCACTGTATCTTTATGAGACACTTTTACATTAAGAAGTGTGAGTTCTCTAACTCTAAAAGTTTGTTGTTTTGTTTCTTTAAAGATTTAACTGAATGTCATTCTTCCCTACAGAGAAAACAGGACATAATTTTGTCCTCAGTCGATGACATTCAGATGTTGCTGGATGACCACATTATCAAAACACAAACTATGCAAGGAGGATCTCCTTTCATCAAGCCTTATGAAAAGCAGATGAGGTAAAATAGTATGTAATGTTTATACTTTTACCCAAGCCCTTTGCATTCAACTCAAAGTTCTTCTGGGGATTGATTGTGCATTTCATGTTTACTATTTTCAAGTTTATTATTTCATTCTTCAATGTGTTATGTATGTGCGCCTTTGTATGTGTGTGTGTGTGTGTGTGTGTGTGTGTGTGTGTGTGCGCGCCGCGCACATATGTTTAGGTACCTGTAGAGACCAGAAGAGGGTGTAGCATCCTGTCGAATTCATTATAAGGAGTGGGTAGCCTTTATTAGTTTTGCAGAAGTGTGGATATCTTTGCTCTGTTTATGACAAAGGCATCAGACAACATTCAGATGCTCATTTTGCTTGGCACAAAACTGATCTTACTTTTTTTAAAAAATTTTATTAGATATTTTCTTCATTTACATTTCAAATGCTATCCCCAAAGTCCCTTATACCATCCCTTACTTTTTTTTAACTTTAAGAAGTTTGTGACTGAACATAGACTAAGGAAAGTAAAGTATAAAAGTGCATGCAGATAATAGTGCTATTCCCCAAGTTTGGAAACTAGATTGTCAGAGACAACCCCTGGACATCTATTGTAGTTTCATCTCTATGTATGATAGCTGGAAAATGGGAGCAAATGATAAAAACACACAAACTGATTTTAATTAAATTTCTTAAAAGAAGGCTGCTAAATTTAAAAAAAAATCTTTTTATGTGTATGGATGTTTTGCATGCATGCAGTACCTGAGGAAGCCAGAAGAGGGCACCAAATCATTGGGAACAGGAGTTAGAGATGTTTGTGGGTCACCGTGTAGGTGCAAAGAACCAAATCTAGATTCTGTGCAAGAGCAGCCGTGTTCTTGCTGCTGAACCGCCTCTCCAGCCAGCATTCTAAAGGAATGCTTAAAGGTAGTTGTGGTTATTTTCAGTCCTTTACAGTCCTTTACATTTCCATAAAATTTTAGGCTCATCTTGTCTATCTTTGAAAAAAACAATGAGCCGGGCGTGGTGGCGCACGCCTTTAATCCCAGCACTTGGGAGACAGAGGCAAGCGGATTTCTGAGTTTGAGGCCAGCCTGGTCTACAAAGTGAGTTCCAGGACAGCCAGGGCTATACAGAGAAACCCTGTCTCAAAAAACCAAAAAAAAAAAAAAAAAAAAAAAAGAAAAGATGGCTCAGATGTTAGAAAAAACATGCATTAAATTTGTACATTGCTTCAGGTAGCATCACAATTTTAACATTGTATGTTCCAATCCACAAGCAAGGTATGTCTATTAAGTTAAATCATCTTTGCTTCACTAATTTTTATAATTTTATAGTGTACATATCTTTCATTATTCCAAATAGTACTTAGCTAATCCAATCTATAACTTTGATGCTATTATAAACTGGGGGACTTTTGAAGCTTATTTTACTTTTAGTTTTAAAAACATAGATTCTGTGTAGATGTACATGTGCTCATGTATGCACATGCCATGGTAAATCAAAGGACAGTTCTCAGGAGTCAGTTCTGTCTCTTCCTGTGTGAGATCCGTCTCAGACAGTCAGCCCTGGTAGTTCTTCCTGCCATCTTTCTGTCAATGATATTGAAGAGTGTTGGAGTTCTACTTACATCAGGTTAAATCTTTTCTGTAGAGATGGAGAGCTTTCTCAGAAGTTTTGGAGACTTGGGTTCAACCCCCCAACACACACACACACACACACACACACACACACACACACACACACACAGAGCAGCTTACACCCCTATGTAACTCCAATACCAGGGGATCTGACAGTCTTTTGAGACTGCTGCAGGCACAAAGCACACACAAATGGCACAGATACACATGCAGACTAAATGCTCACGCACATAAAAACAAAAATAAAACTTTAGAAGAATAATACATCGTTCTATTCCCATTTGTTGCATATTTGTATTCTGAAAGGCTGTTGGATCTGATCGAATGCTTTTCCTGCCATTGTTGGCATGGTTTGAGGGTTTTATCCTTATTTTGTTAACAGAGAGTACTGTAATCCTTTGTTTTCTTATGTTAAGCTAACTGTACATTTCTGGACAAAACCCCACTTGGGTATAATTCTTTTCTATGTATGACTGAATTCAGTTTGCTGGTGTTTTATGCAGTTTTTTCCCCATCTATAGAGACGCCGGTTTCTGGCTCTCTGTGCTGCTGTCATCCGGCTTTGGTATCTGGCTCTCATAAACCAAGCTAGAGGGCATGGGGTGGTTCCTCTGAGTTAATGTGGGTGCGTAATGCAATGTCCTGATCTGAACTCTCCGTGGCAGATGTAAATTAGCTTTGCACTTACCATTTGTTTTAAAGGCCCTACTTTGTCTGCTGTAGTGGCCTTTGTGTTGTTGGCCATTGGGTCTGCCTGGGAACTCTCTGGTCCTTCTTTATCTGTCTTTGCATTCGCACCATGCCATCTTGATTCCTTTAGCCTCCAAAATTGGTTTTATTGAAAGTTTTATCCTTATTTCCCCACATCCTTTACTTTTCTATACATTTTAGAATTGATGCCTCAATATTAGGACTGCAATAATTTGCATAACATAAGACTTCTTATATTAATCATTTTTTTGGATTGCCTGTCACAGAGGTTTTATGAACATTCACACCAGAGACTGGAGAGATGATGCTCAGTGGTTAAGAGAGCTTGGTGCTCTTCCAGAGGACCGGAGTTCAGTTCCCACTACCCAGCTCTGGCAGCTCACAACCTCCTGTAACTCCAGTTCCAGGACTCCCTCTTCTGGCCTCTGTGGGAACTGCATACACATGTGTCATCCCCCCCCAAAAGAGAGAGAGAGAGAGAGAGAGAGAGAGAGAGAGAGAGAGAGAGAATAAATCTAATAAATCTTGACACAACATTCACACTGACATACAAGCATAGACAACATCTACTTCAGAACTTCCTTTTATTCTGGGAAACTCTCTTCCCATGGAAGAAGTTTCCCCTCCTCCAAGATATTCTGAAAAATCACCATTTAGTAGAAGCTCTTAAAATGTTTGTCTCCTTATAACTAACTTATTTCACTTTGCAATAAAACCTTCAAGTTTATTACACATACATGCTGTCAGAATTACCTTTCTTTTGAAGATTAAGTAATCTATAATAAATAATATTTAATCCCTCGTATGTTAATACCACATTAATTTACCCATCCATTCATCTCTTCGTCGATGTTTGGGTTATTTCCACTTTTATTTATGTACTCAACTTTTTAATTGAAAAGAAGAAAAGAAGCTAGTTATGAAACACACCTGTAAACCCAGAACTGGGAAAGCTACACAGTGAGTTACAGATCAGCCAGAGATACATACCTTGTCTCAAAAGGCAAAACAAAACAGAAAGAAGAGGAGGATGAATAGGAGAAGCAGGAGGAGAAGGAAAGGGAGGAGGAGCAGGAGGAGCAGGAGGAGGAGCAGGAGGAAGTGCAGGAGGAGGAGCAGGAGGAGCAGGAGGAGCAGGAGGAAGTGCAGGAGGAGGAGCAGGAGGAGCAGGAGGAGCAGGAGGAAGTGCAGGAGGAGGAGCAGGAGGAGCAGGAGGAGCAGGAGGAGGAGCAGGAGGCCGAGGCCACCAACAGTAGCTGGGATTGTAACTGGCATTGCAGAGTTAATAGATTGATGTAGCAGGAATGGGTATCTTAATAAACTATGCTTTCCATTCATGATAGATAATACACTTGAATCTCAGCAGTGTTTACTTGGTTTCAGCATAAAAGGAACTGACATTTTTTTTTGTAGATTTACCCTTAAGTTTTCCAAGTAACAGTCTTAGTTACTGTCCTACTATTGTGAAGAGACCCCATGACCAAGGCAGCATGTAAAGCATTTAACTGAGGGCTAGCTTGCAATTTTAGAGGGTGATTACACGACCATCATGGCAGGGAGCACGGCAGCAGGCAGACAAGCATAGTGCTGGAGCAGTAGCTAAGTGCTCATGTCTAATCTGCAGGGAGGAGGCAGAGGGAGAAGACTGAACCTGGAATGCACTTCTGAAACCTCAAAGCTCACCCTTATTGACACACCTCCTCCAACAAGGCCACACCTCCTAACTCTTCCTAAATGGTCCTCCAACTAGGAAACAAATACTCAAATATATGAACTCTATGAAAGCCATTTTCATTCTAACCATTACATATGGTATTTCTTAATTTTTTAAAAATGTCTGATCGTCTCTAGTATGAGGAAATACAGGTCTTAGATCCTAAAATAGTACTAAACCCACCTTTCAACTCCAGTTTCTTTCACTGGGGTTACTCATATATTTATCGAGGTAGAGACAGAGTTAGAGATAGAGTTAGAGATAGAAGCTGGGCGTGGTGGTGTACGCCTTTAATCCCAGCACTCGGGAGGCAGAGGCAGGCGGATTTCTGAGTTCGAGACCAGCCTGGTCACAAAGTGAGTTCCAGGACAGCCAGGGCTATACAGAGAAATCCTGTCTCGAAAAACCAAAAAAAAAAAAAAAAAAAAAAAAAAAAAAAAAAAAAAAAAAAAAAAAAAAAAAAAAAAAAAAAAAAAAAAAAAAAAAAAAAAAAAAAAAAAAAAAAAAAAAAAAAAAAAAAAAAAAAAAAAAAAA
>LR749500.1:1065718-1094189 GCA_902729485.2 Mus minutoides
AGACAGATGATAGATAGATCAATAAATAGAAGATAGACAGACAGATAGATATTGTGCTATTTATGACTGTTTTATTCCTCTTACAAGCTGGATAGCTATTGTCTTTGGTTTTCCTGTGCCTGTTAGACTGATGGACTGAGTTAGGCTGATGTTGAGTGTCCGTGGTGAGACCACGCCTCCTCGGTATGCTCTGATCTAGGACCAAAGTTTTTAGCCTTTTGCCATTGCATACAATTTAGCTATAGACTTGTTTGTTTTGTTTGTTTGTGTGTTTGTTTTTGAGACAGGGTTTGCCTGTGTAGCCCTGGCTCTCCTGAAACTTGCTCTTTTAGACCAGGCTTGATTTCAGAGATCTGCCTCACTCTGTCTTCTGAGTGCTGGGATTAAAGGCATGTACCACCACTGCCAGGCTAGCTGTGGACTTTTTAATGGATGCCCTTTATCAGGTCAGGAAGTTCCCTTGTTCCGTTGAGAGTTGAGAGTTCGGTTCCCAGCACCCACATGGCAGCTCATGGCCACTTGTAACTCCAGCTCCAGGGGATCCAATCCCTCCTTTGGCCTCTTTGGACACCAACACATGCATGCACAATCACACCCATGGGGAAAAACATACACACACATTAAAAAAAAATCTTAAGAAATGAATGTTGGCTCTTGTCAAATCATTTCTACACTGTTCTGAGCTGCCTGCAGGGTTTGTCTTTTCTGCATAGTGTACAATTTACATTGTCAGAATGTAAAGTCAGTTCTCTTTGCTGGCACAAACCCCACATGGCCATTCCATTTGCTAACATTTTATTAGGTTTTTTCCCCACTAAGTTCATCAGTGATTTTGGTCTGTGTCTTATCTCTGCGTGATCTCTGCTGGTTTTCTAGTGGTGATGGTGTCCTCGCACAGTGGTCCAGGGAACCCCTCCTCTAGCGCTCTGCAAGAGCCTCTTTTTTTTTTTTTTAATTTGGTTTTTCGAGACAGGGTTTCTCTGTGTAGCCCTGGCTGTCCTGGAACTCACTTTGTAGACCAGACTGGCCTCAAACTCAGAAATCCGCCTGCCTCTGCCTCCCAAGTGCTGGGATTAAAGGCGTGCGCCACCACGTCCGGCCTGCAAGAGCCTCTTTAGAAGTAGAATTCGTTTTGTTTTGTTTTTTTTCTACAGAATTTGCTGGAGTCCTCTGTGAAGGTCTCTAGCTCTTTGGTTTTCTTGGTTGAAAATCCTTTAGCCACAGTTTAAACTTCTGTAACACATATAGATTATGTAGGCTGTCCCATTCTTTTCTTTACATCTCTTTACATATACATTGTGGGTATGAGTGTGCACACCCTGGTGCACATGCAGAGGTCAGGGGATAACGTGTGGAAGTTACTTCTCTCATTCTATTATGATTCTATTATGTGAGGCTCCAGGATTGAACTCAGGTCCTTATACTTGACCACAAGCACCCTTACCTCCTAAGCTGTCTTGCTGGGCCCCAGGTTACCTATTTTGTTTGTTTGTTTGTTTGTTTGTGTTGTTGTTGTTGCTTTTTGAGACAGGGTTTCTCTTTTGAGACAGGGTTTCTCTTTTGAGACAGGGTTTCTCTTTGTAGCCCTGGCTATCCTGGAACTCACCAGACTGGCATCGAACTCAGAAATCCGCCTGCCTCTGCCTCCCGAGTGCTGGGATTAAAGGCATGCACCACCACTGCCTGGCTCAGGTTACCTATTCTTGAGAGACAAATACTGTTTATGTCTTTAGGAGCTTGACAACTTCATCTAAATGATCAAGTTTACTAGCATGAGATCATCCATGATACTCTGTGTTCTGGTGTTCAGTGCATCTGTCATTGTTAATGTTGGTCACGTGCCCCCATCTCCTTCCTCACCTGGCTTAAAGGCTTACAGTTTTTATTTGAGTACAGCAGCTTGTGTTTTCATTGATATTTCTATGCTAGTGTTCAGTTTTCTGTTCTATTGATCTCTGTACATCCTTCTGAAACGAAAGCCCTTCCCTCTGGTTTTCTGTCCTCTTTATCCCCCCGCCTCGCCCCACCCCATTCCACATCCCTGGCCCCACAGAATTCCTAAGATGCTGCTGTTCCCATAAATATATTTACCCAACATATATTTTAGTGACTTAGTACAGTTTTCTTAAATGTTCCTCTGTGCTGACACCTGCATCACTGTTGAATTTCTTTCTACAGTTATATGCATATTCCACATCTTGCTGATCCAGTCATTAGATGATGGACATTTGAGGTGTTATGCCTTTTCCTCTTGGGATAACGCTGCTGTGAATACTCCTGTATAAATCTGGCATAAACAGATGTTTCCATTTCATTTAGGTAAATACTTGTATTCAGATTTACTGGGTCTGTTGGAGCTGTGTGTTTAACTTTCTCTAATCCTTACAATCAAAACTTGGTATTATATAGGTTTTGTTTGGTTTCTGCTTTGTTTTGAGATAGGGTCTCATAGCCCTGGCTGGCCTAGACACATGAACTCACAGAGATCTGCCTGCCTGCCTTACTTCCTAAGTTCTGGTATTAAAGGTGTGTGTCACCATGGCCACCTTGCTTTTTTTTTTTTTTAATGACCACCCCATATCGCTCCGCCCCCACCTCTTGGAGACAGTCTAATAGTTCCACACACTCTTATGCAGCCCAGGCTGGCCTTGCCCTGAGCACACATTCCTCCTGCCGTGTGTGTCCCTTCCCAGATGCTGGGGTGACAGGGCCTGCAGCACCATAGCCGCTTTGTTACATGTAACTGTTTGTTACGTGTTTTTGTTTTGTTTCTTGTGCTTGTCTGTTCAGCCTCTCAAACCATGTGTGTCTATGGTTTTCATCTGAAATTTGGAAGCTTTTCAGGCATAGCTCATTACCATATTTTCTCCATCTCCCTCCTCCTCTCGGGTTACAACTGTCCTGGGCTCCTTCCTTCACTTCCCAGTCTTCCCTTCTCTCTCTGTGTCTTCTGTGGGGTAATTTCCTTTGCTCTTTTATAATTCTCTTTTTTGCCATTGCTTCTACTTCTTTGTTGTTGTCGGTTTCCTTTTTCTTGTTTTGTTGGTTTGTTTTTTGAGACGGGGTCTACTTCTCGATGCAGGCTAGCCCAGCCTTTTCTGTGGAACCCAGGCCAACAGCCTGGAAAGCAGAGCGACTCCTCAGCCTGACCGGTCAGCGTGCCAGGTTACACTTTCTGCTTTCTTGCCTGTATTTGAGACTGGATGTTAAGCATTTTCAGTTTTGTTTTGATGAATCCTTAGGTTTTTGGGGTTTTTTTGGTTACTGTGAGGCAAAGTCATGAGACTTTGGCCAGGATGGCTTCAAACTCACTAAGTATCAGAGGATAACATTAAACTTCTACTCCCCTTGCCTCCAATCCCAACCTGAGGCTATGGACATGCACCACTTCCACCAGTTTGTGCAATGCTGAAGATGGAAGCCAGGGTTTTGCATAATCTAGGTCAACAGTGTATCAGCTGAGCCTCAGCACTTCCTCCTCCTTTTCCTCCTTCTTCAAATTTACTTATTTTATTTTATGTATATGAGTGTTCTGCCTGCATATATGTGTTACACTGTGTGTGTGCCTGGTGCCCTTGGAGTTTAGAAAAGAGCATCAGCTCCCCTGGGACTGCAGTTATGGACGGTTGTGAGCCACCACATAGGTGCTGGGAATGAAACCCAACTCTTCTGTAAGAAGCTGCTGCTGCCGCCGCCTCTTCTTCTCTTCTTCTTCTTCTTCTTCTTCTTCTTCTCTTCTTCTCTTCTTCTCTTCTCTTCTTCTTCTCTTTCTCCTCCTCCTATTCCTCCTCCTTCTCTTCTTCCTCCTCCTCCTCTTCTTCTCTTTCTCCTCCTCCTCCTTCTTCTAGATTTCCTCTCTCTTAACTCCTCCCAGATCTTCTGTACCTCTCCACTTACCCAAATCCATACCCTTTGTTGCTCTCTCTCATTAAAAAACAAACAAGCATTTAAAAAATGGTAAAATAGGGGCTGGTGAGATGGCTCAGCGGGTAAGAGCACCCGACTGCTCTTCCGAAGGTGATAAGTTCAAATCCCAGCAACCACATGGTGGCTCATAACCATCCGTAACGAGATCTGGCGCCCTCTTCTGGAGGGTCTGAAGACAGCTACAGTGTACTTATATATAATAAATAAAATAAATCTTTTAAAAAAAAAAAAAAAAAGCCGGACGTGGTGGCACACACCTTTAATCCCAGCACTTGGGAGGCAGAGGCAGGCAGATTTCTGAGTTTGTGGCCAGCCTGGTCTACAGAGTGAGTTCCAGGACAGCCAGGGCTATACAAGAGAAACCCTTTCTCAAAAAAATCCAAAAAAAAAAAAAAGGTAAAATAATATCCAAAGGCTTATAGCTGAGTTGCCATTTACTTTTGCAGTGTTCAGAGTATCTCCAGTAGCTTGAACATTAGTCAGTAGGGGCAAAGGCTCTTGGTAGACAGCAGCTCAACTTCTCTGTGCTCAGTGAGTTATGTAGCTATCGCCTTCAGCAGGAGGGCCTCATCAGTTTGTGGGGAGAAACCAAAAGGCTTGGAGGTAGCCTGTGTTGTTAGGGGGTTTCATGGAGCCCCTTTGGCCAACTGCATGATTAGATGTAACCCATTCCTGGGACTGGGGCTTTCAGTTGAAGGCAAGAGTTGTCTGGATGCAGCTTTTCTCCCTCATTTAGTGATTCTATTTAGATTTCTTTCATATATGCATATATTTTAAGAAGCTTCTACTGTGTTAGGTTTCTACAGGACCACTCCAATGGCCCTTAATTTTAACTGTCTCTCTCCATATACCCTCCCTTGCGCCCCTTGTCCTTCCCCCTCTTGTTTGATTCTCCCATTCCAGTGCCCTCTCCCCCCACCTCTATCTATTCTATTTCCCCTTCCCAGGGAGCATCCCTTACACACACACTCCAGTGCTAGACATAATCTCTGTAGTCATATGGATTGTAGCCTGCTTATCCAAGACTTAGCAGCCCTCATCTACATATAAGCAAATACATACCATATTTTTAGGGTTTTTTTGTTTTGTTTATGTTTGTTTGTTTTTCGAGACAGGGTTTCTCTGTGTAGCCCTGGCTGTCCTGGAACTCACTTTGTAGACCAGACTGGCCTGGAACTCAGAAATCTGCCTGCCTCTCCCTCCCAAGTGCTGGGATTAAAGGCGTGCACCACCACCGCCTGGCATAGTTGTAGTTTTTGATCTAAGTTACCCCGATGACATTTTTCAAGCTCCACCCATTTACCTGAGACTCTCATGATATTACATTGTATAAATGTCCCATATTCTCCTTACCCATTTATCTATCCATTCACGGATATTTAGGCGCTTTGCAAGTTCTTACTATGATGAGCAGAGCCACAATGAATATGGTTGATCAAGTGCCTCTGTAGCAGGATACAGAGTCCATTTAGTATGTGCCCAGGTGTGGTGTGGCTGGATTTTGAGGTAGAGCTATTCCTAGCTTCCACCACCACAATTATTTACATTGTGGCTGTACAAGTTTGCACCCCCACCAGCAAAGGTCAGGTGTCCCCCTTACCCCACATCCTTGCCAGCATGGGCTGTCATTTGTTTTGTTGATCTTGGCCGTTCTGACTGGTGTACTATGAAACCTTAAAGTAGTTTTGGTTTGCATTCACTAAAGACTAAGAATGTTAAACATTTCTTTACGTGTTTCTTGGCAAATTGTGTTTCATCTTTTGAGAATTCTGTTTAGATTTGTAACCAGTTTTTTTTTATTAGATATTTTCTTAATTTACATTTCAAATGCTATCCCAAAAGTTCCCTATACCCTCCCCCCGCCCTGCTCCCCTACCCACCCACTCCCACTTCTTGGCCCTGGTGTTTCCCTGTACTGGGGCATATAAAGTTTGCAATACCAAGGGGTCTCTCTTCCCAATGATGGCCCACTAAGCCATCTTCTGCTACATATGCAGCTAGAGACACGAGCTCTGGGGGTACTGGTTAGTTCATATTGTTGTTCCACCTATAGGGTTGCAGACCTCTTCAGCTCCTTGGGTACTTTCTCTAGCTGCTCCATTGGGGGCCCTGTGTTCTATCCTATAGACGACTGTGAGCATCCACCTCTGTATTTGCCAGGCACTGGCATAGCCTCACAAGAGACAGCTATATCAGGGTCCCTTCAGCACACTCTTGCTGGCATATGTAATAGCATCTGGGTTTGGTGGCTGATTATGGGATGGATCCCTGGGTGGGATAGTCTCTAAGTTTCGTCTTAGCTCCAAACTGTAACCAGTTTTTAATTGTATTTTGTTTTTTGATGTCCAGAGGTTTTTTTAATTTTGTTTGGTTGGATTTTGTTGTTGTTATTATTGTTGCTGCTGCTGCTGGTGATGATGTTGTTTTTAGTTCTTTCTATATCTTAGTAATCTTCTATGCATGTACAATTAGTAAAGATTATTCCTCATTAAAACATTTTTACATTTATTCATTTTATGGTATGTGTATTAGTGTTTTGCCTGCATGTATGACTCCTTGAACTGGAGTCACCCATGTTTGTGACTACTGTGTTGGTGTTGGGAACTGAACCTGGGTCATCTGGAAGAGCAGCCAGTGCTGCTAACCACTGAGCAATCTCCCCAGCCCCCATTCCTTATTTTTGTTACGTCTGGGTTATAAAAGTAGTATATATTCAAGCATCAAACAAACTCACTTGGTTATTAATAATCGTGGAAGATTTTTTAAAAAAGATTTAGTTATTTATTTTACATGTCTGAGTACATTGTTGCTGTCTACAGACACACCAGAAGAGGGCATCAGATCCCATTATATATGGTTGTGAGCCACCATGTGGTTGCTAGGAATTGAACTTAGAACCTTTAGAAGAGCAGTCAGTGCTCTTAACCGCTGAGCCATCTCTCCAGCCTCATCATGGAAGGTTTTTTTGTTTTTGGGTTTTGGGTTTTTTTGACCCAGAGTTCAGGTAAACTGTTGATGTTTTCTGAGGTTGTTAGTCAGGTTCTTCAGAGTAATAGAATCAGCAGAGGGGTGGTGACAGCATGAGGAGCCAAGTCCTACAGGTAGAGAAGCTGAGAGACCCTCAGACTGCTGCTTGTAATCTGGCAGTTCAGGTAAGCCAGCCATGGAGTTCAGTCTGAGTCTGAAGGCCTGAGGACCAGGTAGGCACAGTGCAAGCTGGAGATGAAATGAACTGAGTTCAAACAGTGTTTTAGTTAGTTTTTTTTTTTCAACTTGATACAAATCATATGGAAAGAAGGAACCTCAACAGAGAAGATGCCGACATCAGGTTGCCCTGTGGACAAGTCTGCGGTACATTCTCTTGATTGATGATTGATATGGGAGGGTCCAGCTCAATGTGGTGGTGGTGGTGCTGGGGTGCCACCCCTGGGTAGGAAGCAGGCTAAGTGAGCCTGAAAACAATCAGCCGACAGCATCCCTCTGTGGTCTCTGCATTTGTTCCTGCCTCCTGGTTCCTGCCTTGAGCTCCTATCCTGATGTCCGTCTATGAACTCTGATCAGAATGTCGAAGCCAAATAAGCCCTTTTCTCCCCATGTTGTTTTCGGCCAGGGCCTTTATCACAGCACTAGAGAGCTAATTAGGACAGATAGGCAGGCAACAAAAGGAGAAATTTCTCTTCTACGGCCTCTCATCTATTCAGGCCCTCTCAGGACTGAAGGAAGTCCATTCACATCAGGAAGGGAAAGCATACAGCTGAGTGGCTCAGTCAGAGCATTAAACTCTGTCAGCTGTAATGCCACATATCCACCACTCAGGAGACCAAGGCAGAAACGAGTTCAAAGCCAGCCTGGGCTACATACTGAGAGTCTGTCTCGGGAGGAGTAAAATGTTGATCTCAGCCATAAATATTCCTACTAATTTACCTTGAAATAATATCTACACTGGATACCCCATGTCTAGGCAAGCTGACACACAAAAGTAACGTATCACATACCTTCCTACTGAGCATGCAATACTGTATGAGTCACCGTGCTGGGGTTCAGCTGGTAAAGTACTTACCATGCAAGTGGGATCTGAGTTCAAATCTCACTGTCAGGGGAGCACGACTGTAGTCCTAGAGCTAGGAAGACAGAGACAAGCAGATCTCTAAGGCATGCTGGTCAGCTAGCCCTACCATCCATGAGCTGCAGGTTCAACAAGAGACCCTGTCTCCAAAACTAAGGTGGAGAGTACCTGCGGAAGAAATCCCATGTTGACTGCTTGTCTCCATGTGCACCTGCAGGCACACAGGCACACGGGCAGATGTGTACATACATGGGCAAGAAAATAAGCTAAGGGTCTCCAGTTGCTGTGGACGTCCATTGGCACAAGACTTGGCTTTCTTTTTCTGGTAATATTTACAACTCCCATGCCCTAAGGCAGCCATGTTCCCACCAAGATGTCAAGATGGACACAGCTAATGGTCATGCTGAGTACCCCAGTTTTCTGCTGTCTCTTCTTCCTATTTTGAGAGCCCATTTAAAAGAGTGTCGACTTGCTGGGCAGTGGTGGCCCTCGCCTTTAATCCTAGCACTTGGGAGGCAGAGGCAGGTGGATTTCTGAGTTCGAGGCCAGCCTGGTCTACAAAGTGAGTTCCAGGATAGCGAGGGCTACACAGAGAAACCCTGTCTCAAAAAAAAAAAAGAGTGTCGATTTTATTTATACAGAATTTCTCTCTGATGGCTTGGTCCTCCATGTTATACACACAGCTATACAAACTCAGGTGTGAACACTCTACAGGTCTATACCCAGACTCAACCCCTACCAAAAGCAGCCTAGAAAGGGTCTGTGGGATATATACTATATGTCCTAATAGAACCTGGCAAGGGTGGGCAGCTATGCGTTTCTCCACAGACCCCCTCCTCTGCTCTTATTGTAGAGAATAGCCTGGACAAAAACTTCTGCTTGGAAGCAGGCTCCTTCCTCAGAGGTGTTTGATACTGTTGACCATCTGGTCTTCCACACGATCTCCTGAACCACCAAGTGACAGTAGGTCACACTGCCCCCCAAGGAGAGTAGCCCACCTGTTTGCCTGCTTGTTTCTGTCTACCATGGGTAAGAATCAGAGGTTAATGTTAACACTGAGGGAGTTGGGGAAGAGGGTGGCATCTCCAGTTGACTTGTAAATTGAAGCAGAGAGAGAAAAAAAAAAGCAAGCAGGTGATTGTAGTGTGTGTTGTGGGGTGCAGAGGAAGTTTCCTCTGTTGAGTAGTTTGGGAGTGGAGATGGGGTGGGGGCAGAAGTCATCAGGCTGGGCTAATAGAGGGTTTTCATCCTGCGTTTTTTGTGGCTCTGGCTTTGGGATCTGCCACATCTGTCTGGGTTTCTGTTGCCCCGGAACAGACGAGCTGCATGCTAAGGACAGAGCTCCACATAACCTCTGTCCCACCCCGGTGTGTGTGTGCGCGTGTATGTATGTGTGTGTGTGTGTGTGTGTGTGTGTGTGTGTGTGTGTGTGTGCGCGTGTGCGTGTGTGTGCAACCTGCAGCCGAATAGACGCCCTGAGAAGGAGCTTGTTCGGAAAAAGGGATCAGAGTGTGCGAATAAATGAGCACAAAGGGAGGCAGCTGGGCGGGAGATTTTTAAACACAATTTGTGTCTTGATTTGGGAATGGGTATGAGGAGAGGGCGACAGACAGACAGACAGAAGAATACGAAGGTCTCCACCCACAGAGGTCCCAGAACCAAGTATAAAAGGAGACGTTGTAATCAGAGAGCCAGCCGGCTCCACCTGACTCAGACTGCGGCTGAGAGGTGGGACGAAGGACTAGAAGGTTCGGCTGCAGCCGGCTCCTCTTCTGCAGGTCCCCCACAGCCCCCGCCCCAGTACCTCCCGCCGCTTCCACCTCCACTGTTAGTGACGCGGTCGGTTCGGACGCTGTGGGTAGGGAAGGCAGCCATCAGGCTCCCCAGAACGAGTCAGGATGGTGTGAGCTCAAGCCCTGCATTTGCTGGGGCAGCGGTGGCAGCACTTGGTTATTCAAGGCTGGAATTCAAATGAGGCTGGCATAGCTCCAAGTCTCAGGGCTTAGGAGAGAGAGGCACATTAACAATTCATCAAGATCAGCCTTGCGTGGGCTCAGACTCCCCCATCTGCATCCCTCCCTCTGTCACTGATTTGGGGCGGCGGGGGGGGGGCGCTCTTCTAGAAACACTTCGTCTGTCAGTCTGTGAGCAAGGGTGGGGGCAGGGGGGGCCTGAAGTTAGGCAGATTTTTCTCATCACATGATGGGGGACCTGTATCATGTGATGGCTCCGGTGATGTTGGAGGCGGCATGTGACTCCCAGGGCTACGTGGGCTCAAAAACAATTTAAATACAAAAACACACGCAGGTTCCCCTCCTTCCCTTTGCCTTTTGGTCTGGCTCTCTCTACCTTTGCGTTGGTGCCTGACCGAATGGAAAACCCTTCTTCGTTTTGCAGCCTGTGAGCTCCGGGTACCTGGAGACCAGGCCCCTGTGCTGCCCCCACCCCAGGAGCCGTCCCCCCCATCATTCTGCAGTCCTCTGACTATCAGCCTGGTAAGTTACTGAACACTTTAACAATTATCTGGGAAGCTGTCTTCAACTGTCTCATTAACATGCACAGGACACCCTCCCAGGGTAGGGTAGAAGGGAGCTGGGGGGAGGGGGGAGCACCCGAGGCTCTGGGGAGCTAAGCTCTGGGCCCTGCCCTGCGAAGCTGGGTTCTGCTGGGTGGACCAAGCAACTACGTGTCTCCTCCCGTCCCCAGTCTGTCTCCTGCCACTCTTCTTCCTCTTCTAAGCCTCCCCACCTCTCATCCTGTTCTTCTCTGCCCCCTTTACATGAGCCCCTTCCCCTCCCTCCCTCCCTCCCCTCTCTCTCTCTCTCTCTCTCTCCCCCCCTCTCTCTTTTCCTCTCTCTCTCTCTTTTCCTCTCTCTCTCTCTCTCTCTTCCTCTCTCTCTCTCACCCTCTCTCTCTGCGCCGCACCTCTCATCTTGTTTTTAAAATCTTTTTTGTTTGTTTGTTTTTGTTTTGGATACCAAGATTGTATGTCGTTTGTGCCCAGGAACGAAGAGGCCAGGCGGTCCTAAGGACTTGGTCATTGGGGATGTCCTAAGGTCTCTTGTCAGCTTTTTCTTCACCCACATGATATTGCCGTTGGGTTTGTCTGAAAAGGTTATCTGTTAACCCCCAGATGCCAACCCTGCGGGGCTCATCAGGTGACAGGAGGCAGGGTGACAGCCATCAGGAGGCAAATCTCTACGACTCCAAATATTTGACTTTGAGGGAGACATCAAGGCTGCAGGCAGGGCCAGAGTTCAGTGCCATGGGGCAGTCTCAGGTGCCACACACAGGGTGGCTCACAGAGCTTGCTGTGAGTTTGAGGGCACACCTTTGCACATGGAGGCAGAGTTGGCTGAGAAACTGGCCTTGGGGGAAGCTGGTGTGAAGCCCATGAGAATCCCATCATGGCGACCTTTGTAGGCACAGGGGAAGTGGGTGGCTGCAGACCTGCAGCTTTCTGTTCATCAAGAAAGAACTCCCTGTCAGCTTAGGAAGGGAGTGTCACCTTTAGCCCCTCAGGAAAACCAAGGCACAGAATGATCCATTAGCTTACTTGCTTAAGGTCACACAACTAGTAAATGACCTGGTGGGATTTGGGCCCCAGGACTTTCTATCTAGAGCCTACACAGTTATCCATCATGATAACCTGCTTTAAAAAAAAAAAAAAAATCAGCCAGCCAACAGTTACCATGCAACAGGTACAGTGCAGGTTTGGGGCTGAATTGGTACACAAATAGAAACACCCTGTTCTTACACAGATTAAGCAAGTCACTGCATAAAGCAATCTATTGTTTCAGACCAGGGTATTTGCTAGGAAATGAAATAACAGGGTACCAGGAAAATATAGAAGACCAATTTCAGGCGAGAAGTGGGGATAGATGAAATGTGGTCAGAGGAGGCCTCGGTAATATGTGACCTAAGTCAGAGTGAGCAAGACGGTCAAGAAGAGCTCTCCACCCAGAGGGAAGGCAGGGGCAAAGGCCTGGCTAGGGGACCAAGTCAGTCTCCTGAGAAGCCTGTGGGCTGAGCAGGGTACATGGATGTGCTGGTGGCAGTCGGGGTGTTCCTGATGGCAAAAGGCTGGGTTGTAGACCTTGCTCTGGGGGGGTCTTAGATCTCATCCCAGGGTTGGTGAGCCATCATGGAAGGTGAAAGTGGGGAACTGGATTCGCAGCATGAGAAAAAAACCTCCATGAAACGAACCAGTGTGTGCTGGGTTGCAAACCACCTCCAAAGTGGTAGCTTACAAATAGCATCGTTTGTAGCTCTTTGTTCTGGGAGTCTGCCACTGCAGCTGGCACAGCAGGGGCAGCACTGCACTTGGCAGGACTGGCTTGTCCAGCTAGGTCGCCAGTAGGCTGGCTGGGAGTAGAGGTCGTGATCAGAGACTGGTGGATGCGGGGGCATTGAAATTGATCAGGCTTTCTACCGGTGCACCTCGGATGATGCAGAGACTGGTGGTCCAACGATGGGGAAAACTGACTGCTGTGTGCTTAGCCTGAAACAGGACATCTGTGTCACTCCCCCCAAGGCCCAGCGGGTGGGAAGGATCAGAAGAGCTGGAGGATGGCGCGGGGGGGGGGGGGGTGCTGTGATATGCTATCTTCTGGGTATGGCGTGGTCCATGCAGTTGTAAGCACGCAGCAACTGTGGCTGGATAAAATGTATGCAAACACACACACACACACACACACACACACACACACAACATGAAAGTAGGAGGGGTGAGCTAGGAAAAAGACGGGGACAGAGGAAATGGGATAAGGAGTGGATACAAATACAACATGTTATATACATGTATGAAACTCTCAAAAAATAAAGCAGAAAACAAACAAACAAACAAACAAACAAATTGTCTGGGCTGTGCATCTCCATATCCAATCTTTTTCATGAGATGGCTAGATCCCAGCAGCAGCCAGAGAGGGAAACCTCAAACTGCAGCCATTCTTAAACAACTACCTGCGCTACTGCTGCTGCCCCATTGGCCTAAACAAATTAGAATCAGGACCGGCGTGGAGAGATGTACCCCTTGATTGGGGGAACTTACAAAATACTATGCCTATTTATTTTTCAGACTGATGACATGAATTCAAGCAGATAAGCTGGGGGCTGGGGAGATGCCTCAGTCCACAAGCCTGGGGCCCAAGTTCAGATCCTCAGAGCCTGTGTAAAGAACTGGGGTTGGTGACACGCTCCTATGAACCCTACTCTGGAGGATGGCAGGGGAATGGGGTGTGGGTGGGGTACAGACAGATAGATGCCTCGATCTCATTGGCCAGCAAGTACAGCGGAATGGATGAGCTTCAGGCTCAGTGAGAAACTTTGTCCAAGAGTTAAAGGTGGAGAGTGATCAAGGTAACAAACCCAACAGAATTCACGTGCATGTACACCTGTAAGCACACACACATAGAAACACACACACATGCTCTTGTACACGCACATATACACCACGCACATGCCTTTATAATATTGGGAGAAACTAAAGCCAAGAGGTACCATGAAGCCATTTTGTGCATAGGGATGAACTTATCCTGGTCATGCAGTGTTTTATGCTTAGGACAAACAAGGGTCTGTACTTGATTGGTGAAGCTCTTAGCAGTCTAGGGAGAGGTGGACGTAGCTCTGAAAGGTCTCCTCTTCTCAATATTATTGAGAATGTTGCCCTAAAATGAAATTTAATCCAGATAGAACTCAGTGTGCGTTTATTTTCATACCATAACAGCACACACAAAGGTCCTGGGGCACAAAGAACGTGGTGGGGATAGGGAAAGGACAGAGGCAGTTTAGTGTAGGAGCCATACAGCTGGCAGTATGTGGTTGAGATACAGGTCATCTTGAAGAGGGAGAAGCGAGTGTGCTAAAGCAGGTCGTGAGGGGTCGCAGGGTAAAATGCTTAGTAAGAACAGAGAGGCGAGTACTGGTCTCCAGGAACACTTAACTGCTTGGGACCAAGTACCTGGACATGGCAGAGGACAGTCAGGCTGAAAAATCTCACAGAGAGAGAGAGAGAGACAGAGAGAGAGACAGAGAGAGAGAGAGACAGAGAGAGAGAGAGACAGAGAGAGAGAGACAGAGAGAGGAGATGGAAGGTGAATCACAGTCAACAAGACCAGAGCAAGGACACGAGCAGGAAGGAGTGATAGGAAATGAGGGAGCTCTCAAAGCAGTAGAAGCTACAGTGGGGGGAAAGAGCTGCACTGTCCCCCTGCCTCGGCTTTCTGAGTGCTAGAATTATAGGCATACATCACCATATCCAACCCCAAAAGACTGAGTTCTACCAGATAGCCTCCTGGGAGTATCGGTTGAGTCTTCGTCACCTGCACACTTGCTTTAGGCTGGTTTCCAGGCCCACCCAGGCCTTCTGCACCCCCGCCAAAGTTTAACAAGAAGCTCGGGTGATTCATAAACACACGGAAGCTTGAGAACCGTGGGTCTGGGTTGCCGCTGGAAAAAACTGGTGCTATTCTGAGCAAGATAAGAGCGTGAATCCCAGCTCCCACACTCCTTATTTTTACTCTCCTTTCAACTCAGGTCTTGATTTAGCCAGTGTTTCTTCCTTTGCTTGCCCCCGGTTTTTATTTTATATCTTCTTACTCAAACTTGAAAGCACGTACATATAGATAATATAGTAAAACCCACACAATTACCTTCAATAATTTTCAGTTCAAAGGCAATCTTTTTTACTCTACACCATCCCTCCCAGCCAAGACAATCTGAACTCAAATCTTAGGTATGATATAATTTTGCATATAGAGGGTTTTTTGTTTGTTTGTTTGTTTGTTTGTTTTGGGGTGTTTTGCTTTTGTTTTTGTCTTGTACTTTTGTTTTTGGACTGAGTCTCTTATTGTATCCCTGGCTGACCTAGAACTTACTATGTAGACCAGGCTAGCCTCGAACTCACAGAGATCTACTTGCCTCTGCTTCTAAAGTGCTGGAATTAAAGCTATAGCTACCACATTCAGCCATACATACAAATCCATAACTGTCTCTTTTTAATCTTTTTTAAAGGTTTGTTTTCATTTCAGTTCTAAGATTGAGCCTAGGCCTTTCACAAGCTAGGCAGTCACCTATGGCTATAGTTATAGTGACCATAGGAAGCTATAGTCACTGTGGAACTATGCCTCCAGCTCCAAGGACTGCCCTGCCTCCTTTAAACATAACTATTATGACATTACCATGTCCCCCAAATCAAAAGTAAGTCCCTATCCTGAGCTGCCCAGTTAGTGCATACACGGTGGCAATTGTCATCTGTCATTTAATCTGTCATCAGTTTGAACATTTAAATAAGCCCCTAGGTAGCAGCCAGTTAGTATACCTCTTACCACCTTCTTTATTCATTGATTGCTTCTTAATTTTTTTTCTTAGAATTTTGTGTTAATAACATTGCTTGACCCAGCCTGGCATACCTTTAATCCCAGAACTCAGGAAGCAGAAGCAAGTGGATCTCTGAGTTTGAGGACAGCCTGGTCTATAGAGTGAGTTCCAGGACAGCCAGGGCTATGCAAGAGAAACTCTGTCCTTGAAAAAAGAAAGTGGGGGTTGGGGGCAGGGAGCAGGAGGGAGAATGAGAAAGGAAAAGGGAAAGGAAAAGACCATTTTAAAAATAAATCTCGTGGACCAATTTCGACTTGGCCAATCATAGTGTCATCTAATAGATTCATCTGCCCTTTATATATATATATATATATATATATTTATATATATATTTAAACTAGTAATGAGCTATAAAGGGAGTACTTTCGGGGTTTTTTTACCTTTGGTTTTTTCAAGACAGGGTTTTTCTGTATAGCCCTGGCTGTCCTGGAACTCACTTTGTAGACCAGGCTGGCCTCGAACTCAGAAATCCGCCTGCCTCTGCCTTCCGAGTGCTGGGATTAAAGGCGTGCACCACGACGCCCGGCTTTTTGGTTTTTTTAAAGATGTATTTATTATTATATCTAAGTACACTGTAGCTATCATCAGATGCAGGAGAAGAGAGCATCAGATCTCATTATGGATGGTTGTGAGCCACCATGTGGATGCTGGGAATTGAACTCAGGACCTTTGCAAGAGCAGTCAGTGCTCTTAACCACTGAGCTATCTCTCCAGCCCCAAGGAAATACTTTCAAAGAGATATTTTAGGTGCTGGAGTGACAGAGTGATGGCCTAGTGGTTAAGAACATGGCTGCATCCGTTCTGATTCCTATTCATGTGGTGGTTCAATTGCTTCTAACTTCAGTTTTAGGTGACCAAATGCCCTTTTTTGGACTCCTTGAGTACTGCACACATTGGTGTATATACATACTTGTAGGCAAACATTCATACACATAAGATAAAAAGAAATGAATCCTTTTTTTAAAAGAAGAGAAACTACAATACCTTCAAATGAGGCCTACCAGAGGACATCCAAAGCATAGCATGCAGCCTGAAGGGACAGAAGGCTGTGTTCTGTCATGTCCTCTTCCACGACACCACGTCTCCTCCCCAGCAGCTACCGTGTCTTGACTTTTGTAATACTATTTCTGCCTTCTTTATGATTTTATCACCAGCGTGTAATCCTAAGGAATATCTTATTTAACTCCTTCTAACCTTTTGTCTGACTCTGACGTAGATGTTTACTATCTGTCTCTCTGTTTACTATTTTGTGAGCTTTGTCCCTGTTGATGAGATTATTTGTAAAATCTGTTCATTTCCATCAGTGACAGACTCCAGCTGATCATCTGTTTTTGATTAGCATTTGGAATGTTCCCCCAGTTTCCTGCTGTTGTGGATAATGCTACTGTGCACATTCTTGTGTGTGTTTTGTGATGTACCTGTTGAAGAATGCCTGCAGGTTGTGTGTGTACAGGGGGAAGTCCTGGATCCTAAAACAAGCCCCAGCCCCTCTCTGCAAGCGGGAGTCAAACTGCTCTGCCAGTAGTGAGAGCTTTCCAGGTCTTACACCTTTTAATCTCTTTTTCTCTTGATTCCTTGCATCAGCTAAGGCTTCTAATAAAATAATAGAAACAAAAACAATTATCCTTGTTTCCCCATCTTCAAAGGCAAAGAGCTTGGTTAGAAGGCATGGCTGCCCAAGGGTTTGCTTGTTGGAAGTTGTTTTATTTCTTGTCAGATTAAGAAAATTCCTATTGCTCCGAATTTTCTTTTTATCACAATTTTTTTCCCCTGAGCTTGTCAAGTGGCTTTTTCTTTGTCTTTTGAAATTCTAACATGATTTCTCCACTTTGCTCTTTTAGGGTAGCGAGTGAGGTTTAAACTCTCAGCTGCTAGGTGGGAATTCTTAAGGTGGTCTCAGCTTTCCCATGATTACACAGCATCCTTTTCTGTAACCAGATTTATTGTAGCTGTATTATATTCCTAGATTTGAATTGGTCTACAGATATATAATATCTTACTCTGTGTTGAGGAGAGGAATATTTCTGTAATTTCTCTCCTCACCATCTTACCAGATTTGGGTGAGGAGCTTGCGCCACATTGAGATAATGCATTAGGAAATTTTCATGTTGTCTTATAGTTCCCTTGAAGGACTTTGGATTAGGTTAGTAGATGTCTTCTCTGAATATTGAAAAGACTTTGCTAGTCAAGGGGGCTAGCAAGATGGCTTGCTGGTTAAGAGAAATCACTGCTCTGGTAGAGGGGCAGACCTTGGGTGCCAGGGCCCACATGGTACAACTGCAACTCAAGTTCTAGGCGGTTGGCACCCTTCCTGGCCTCTGTAGGATGCTGCATGAACACGGTGCACATGCGCATGCATTCCTACAGGCTCTCACGCATACGCATAAGATTAAAATAAATAAATCTTAAAAAAAAAAAGAAAACAATATGTGACCGAAGCGTTAGAATTTAGAGTGTACTTCACTCTAAAAGTTACAAATATGGAGTCACTGTTTTTGATGACTTTTTAACCCCTGGACATTTGCCCATCTTATTATCATTATCAATTTTTCTTCACAAAGGTCATAATATTTTACTAATTTTCAGTATCTACAGGCTTTGGCATCCTTTTATCTAGTCTGCATTTTTCTTTCCCCAGTTTTTCACAGAGCAGTTATGCCTTTTCCCCCTAAATTGTTCAAAGAACCAACTTTTAAAAAATTAAATGACGGGGCTGGTGAGATGGCTCAGTGGGTAAGAGCACCCGACTGCTCTTCCAAAGGTGATAAGTTCAAATCCCAGCAACCACATGGTGGCTCACAACCATCCGTAACGAGATCTGGCTCCCTCTTCTGGAGTGTCTGAGGACAGCTACAGTGTACTTACATATAATAAAATAAAATAAATCTTTAAAAAAAAATTAAGTGACAAAGAATTGGTTTCATTATACTTTTCTTTCTTTTTTTTTTTTTTTTTTTTTTTTTTTTTTTTTTTTTTTTTTTTTTTTTTTGGTTTTTCGAGACAGGGTTTCTCTGTGTAGCTCTGGCTGTCCTGGAACTCACTCTGTAGACCAGGCTGGCCTCGAACTCAGAGATCCACCTGCCTCTGCCTCCCGAGTGCTGGGATTAAAGGCGTGCGCCACCACGCCTGGCTCTCTCTTTTTTTTTTAAACAAGATTTGTTTTTGTTCAAAGAGCCTATTCTTGTGCTGGCAAGATGGCTCAAATGGTGCACACATCAAACCTGGCAAACTGAGTTTGATCCCTGGGACCCAAAAGATAGGAGGAGAAAACTGATTCCTGCAAACTGTCTTCTGCCCTCGTGTGTCCATGACACGCCCACGTATAGCTCTACAGAACTGGAAATCCCTCTCTAGGCATGACTTTACTGGACTCCATACTTTGGCATGTAATAGTTTTATCATTGATTTAAAAATATCTTATCCTTTCCACCAGGAAAATTATTTGCAATGTATTCTTTCTAAAACATGAAGGGAGATGGTACTTCTCTTTTTTGTTTTTTACTGTTGACTATTAACAGAGAACACACCCATTCTTTAATATTTGTTGAGAAATTCTTTTTGACCAAGGGCATGATAATTTTGGGTAAATTTTCCATGTATACTTTAAGAACAATGGATTTTGGAAATTGGGGCATTCAAAGTATTTTTTCAAGTTGTTTTATTTTGTTATTTTGTGTGTATGGATGTTTTGCTTGTTTATATGTCTGTGTACTGAATGCATGTAATGCCCAGAAAGGCCAGAAGAGGGCATCAGGTGCCCTAGAACTGGAGTTACAGATAAACTGTCAGGTGGATGCTGGGAATTGTACCCCGGTCATCTGGAAGAGCAGCCACCTCTCCAATCCCATAATTCAAAGTTTATTTAAGTGAATTATATTGTATAAGTCTATAAGAATTTTTGTGTGCTTGTTTTCTCTGGATGGAAAGAAATCCAATAATATATTTCTATAATTATAGAGGTAATATATATTCACATATTATCTATTAATTATTTATTATATGTAATTATTTTATATTTTATATTATACACACTACATATTATATATAATCATGGAGATAATATAAACATGTTATCTTTATAATTTTAGGAACATGTTTTATATTATATATTATTTCTATGATTGTAAAAAGATGTATCTTTTGGTCCTTATGTTATCTTAATCCAATTTTATTCTCATTTTTATTTATTTTATTTTAGTGTTGTGTTTTGCCTGCATGTATGCCTGTTCACCATGTCTGTGAATCAGTCGTTCTTTTTTAAAAGTTAAGAGGTGGGGCCGGGGTGGGGGACTCACCCCCATGTAGGTCTCAGGAATTGAACTCAGGTCATCAGCTTTTACCTGCTGAGCCACCTCCCGGTTCTGACTCACTGTTTCTCAAACTGCCATGGGTGCCAGAAGTCATCCCATTACATTTCTGAAGCGCGATGTGACGCACACCTGTAAGTCCAGCACTCAGGCGGCTGAGGCAAGATTGAAATCAGCCTGGGCTACGTAGTGAGGCTCTATCATTATCAAGAGCAGAAATGAAAAATAAAATAGAAATATAGTCAGTGCTAATGTGAAAATGCTGTACCATTTATGTAGTGGATTTCAGCACTTAGAGATTTGGGATCTGGGGTAAAGGGCTGAAGCAAATCCCCCAGTGATAGCAAGGAGCCATTGCATTCATATGACAGATGTAGGAGTAATTCCTATGAGCCACTCTACCATAACAAACGGTCACCTTGTGGCCATCACACACAGGATGTGTGGCTCTGGGCCTGTCTTCCTGTTGTCATGTCCTTGCTTGTCTGGTCTTCAGATAGCCTTGCTGAGAAGAAGGAGCTATCTCTGACTATCATCTCCCACTATCTCCCACTATCTCCCACTATCTCCCACTGTTTCCTGCGGTCAGTTCAAGAGATGTGCTGTAGGCCTTTGATTTTCTCTGTGCTTGTGCTGTTCTCCAGGTTCTGACTGGGCTCATCTGTTTGCATGTGCCAGCCACTAATCTAGGTGCTTTGCCTGGTTGTAGATCCAGTTCTAACCAGGGGTGTTCACTCTGTGTAAAGGGAGGAAGGGATGCATATAATATGAAAGTCAGTTCTGGTACCTTCCATTATTCTCCATTTTATTTTTTGAAATGGGGTCAACAGGGGATCTCCCTGTTGGCCTAGACTTCTCAGTTAACAAGTCTTTAGGACCCTCCTGTCTTCGTTTAATCACAACCATGAACCCGACTCTTTGTAGGCCCTGAGGACCCCACCTCAAGTTCTTAAGCTTGCTCAGCAAGTGCTTCACCCACTGAGAAATCCTCCCAGCCCAAAGGTTTTGATATTGGGACACAATATTGTCATACACAAGTGTGTTGAACCTTGTTTTTAGCTATCCTAGGACACATGCAGCATACGGGCCACAAGTTAGACATCCCTCAATAGCCTTTGACAGCAATTTAGTTTTTTGTCTGTTTCCTGTGTTAGTCATGGTGGATCATGCTAGGCACTGCTTTCCCATCTCCCACCTAGTTATTTGTTAAATACATGACTTTACCCCCACTATATTGTGATACACAAGTTATTATTTCCATCTGATTGGGGAAGCAGCTGAGGCTCTGGGTGGTTAAATGATGGCGTGAGTGAGACAGACTATCCTGTGGATGTGAGATGCAATGTCCAATGAACAAGAGATGCAGATACAGTCAGCAGGTTCCAGAGGGGATCCACTGGGGCACAGAGGGGATCCACTGGGGTACAGAATGGAAATAATGGAACTGTTGTATATTTATATAATCCACACAGCCCCATTCATAAAGCCTTCTATTTTTTTTTTTAAAATGAAGATCTATTTCTTTTTATTTGTGTGTAGGAGTGTTTCATCTACATGTATGTATGTGCACCATATGTGTGCAGTGCCCCTGGAATCCCTATGAGGATGTCAGAGCTCCTGGAACTGGAGTTACAGACAGTTGTGAACCACCGTGTATGTGCTGTGAATTGAACCTAGGTCCTCTGAAAGAGTGGACAGTGGACTTAACCCCTAATTCATCTCTCCAGCCCCCTCACCCCCAAGAGGCTTGCTAACAAAAGAGTCTTGTTGTTGGGCAGCACACCTTTTTTTTTGTTTGTTTGTTTGTTTTGTTTTTCGAGACAGGGTTTCTCTTTGTAGCCCTGGCTGTCCTGGAACTCACTCTGTAGACCAGGCTGGCCTCGAACTCAGAAATCCGCCTGCCTCTGCCTCCCAAGTGCTGGGATTAAAGGCGTGCGCCACCACCGCCCAGCTAGCAGCACACCTTTAATTGCCTCACTTGGGAGACAGAAAGGTAGGTGGATTTCTGAGTTCAAAGTCAGCCTGGTCTACAGAGTGAGTTCTAGGACAGCCAGGGCTACACAGAGAAACCCTGTCTCAAAACAAAACAAAATAATACAAATGAAAACAATAACTAAAGAAAAGGAAAAAAGGCCCAGCGTGGTGGCACACGCCTTTAATCCCAGCATTGGGGAAGCAAAGGCAAGTGGATTTCTGAGTTCGAGGCCAGCCTGATCTACAAAGTGAGTTCCAGGACAGCCAGGGCTATACTGTGGTAGGATTGTATTTTGTATGTCTTTATTAAGCCATGCTCTATGTTTTGGAGTTAGGGAATTTAGAAACTTCTATTGTTGTGGGTTTCTCTCTCTCAGTAAGTAAGGCAGAGAGGGTAAAACAGAATATATTCTTCTTGTCTCATGAAGTTAACTAGCAACTATAATAGAGTTAATTCTGTTCCCCTACTGCCTGAGAAGAACATTAGGAGGTAAGGAATTGCCTATTCATTGAGGCACACGTCAATAAGCAGAGCCGAGTAATGAGAGGCTCGGGAGCAGTCAGATAGTGGAGTAGATTCGTTCTGTTTTACTGGGATTCTTAATAACTCAGCTGTCACTTTAGGCATCTTCACACTTTTGTATAGAGATGGGAAAGAAATAAAATCTGGGCTGATACTGCAGCCAAGGTAACAACCACGGATGCCTGGACAGACACTGCTCTCAAATGGGATGATAAAGGGCATGTTGAAGTCCACAGGATGATAAAAAGAGAAACAGCTGACAAAATGTTCTAGATGTGGGGGGCCAGGTAGCCACAGGGGTAAAAGGTCAGTTCTCTGGGCAGAACCAGTTCTCTGGTAACACATGACCCTGCAGGGGAACAGTAAGAACAGAGACAAAACATGGATGGAAGGAGAGAAGTACCCACAGGAGGAGGGATGAAGGAGAACACGGTAGGAGGCCAGCTCACCCAGTTTTAAGAGTTCACGAGGGGTTGACCAGATGGCTCTGCCCATAAGTGTGCCGACCATCAAGAGTAAGGGCTGGAGTTAGCCTGAGGGATCCATTTGGTGGAAGGAAAGAACAACTCTAGGAGCTGTCCTCTGATCTCTGCACATGTGCCCATCTCTGCCTCCTATCTTGACAGTGCTGAGTGTTCAGGTGTGTGCCACCATGGCAACTTCTTATGTGAATTCTGGGGTAGAACTGAGGTCTACTTGCTCATGCAGCGAGGGCTTTATTAGCTGAGCCATCTCCTTAGCTCCAGACTTTATCTTTTAAGTCAGTGTTTCTAAAATGGAATCAACCAAAGTGTCCGTAAAAGAGGCCTGTAGATTTGCAGTTTCTGTGGCAAAAGTAGAGAAAAAGTCATCTGCGTAAGCATTTCATAAGTCTGAAATGGCCAAGAAAATACAGATTTACTACATAGCTGCTGTTAATTGGGTTCAAGATGGTCAGTCTTTAACATGTTATAGCTAGAATTCAGTTAGTAGAACACAGTCTATCTCAGCCCTATCATTTGCATACCATTGTTTATTCGTGTAAAATTTGCTTTTTGTTACTACAATGTTGTGTTGTGGCTCTGATTAACAAAAATAGATTAATGACTAAAATGTGGTTCAGTGGAGTGTAAGAACGATGATAAAAATAGTTGCAGCCATTGCTGCAGGGGCTTAATGAGAGAGCAGGACTTCTAGATCATCTGTGGTGTGATGATTTCACCAGAGTGGCTGGGGGGGGAAAGTGTGAATGGGAAAGGCGGCTGTGGAGATCTGGAAATTGGATTTCACTGAACAAGAGATTGCCTGCACCGAATCTTCCATTAGCAACTTTGTCAGGTTGCTGCATGACTCGGCCAGAGATTTCACATCATTTCCAAAACGGAATTACCTGGGCGACCAACCAGTGTTCTTCAGCCACATGCAATATAAGCTGAGGTTGGATCTCAGTGGTCCAGAACTTCCCTGGCTCACGTGACACAGCTGTGGGGGGTCTTTCCCTGGACTTAAAAGAAAAAGTCTTGCGTTCCTAGTTTAGTACTCAACTTTAAAGCACAATTTAATTAATTGAGTTTATTTTTTATTGCATATTTATTTGTTGTGTCTGTGTATGTGTGTGTGTGTGTGTGTATACGCCTGTACACACATGCACATACATATGCCACAATGCCCATGCAGAGGTCAGAGCACAACCTGAGGGAGTTTTCTCTCCTTCTACCATGTGGGTCTCAGAGATTAACGTAGGTCCCTCTCGGTGGCAAGTGTCTTTACCTGCTGTGTCATCTCATGGTTCTCATTTTCATTTTTACTGAAGAAACAACAGTAGAAAGCCAGGGCATGGTGGGCACAGTGGGCTCGGTGGGCACAGTGACAGAAGCCTTTGATTCTAATACTCTGAGGCAGCGGCAGGCAGGCTTTTTATGAGTTCTAGGCCAGATGGGGCTGCATAGTGAATTCTTGTCTCAAAACAAAATATCCAGCAGTGCTGGGCGGGGATTAGGGTGCAGGGTGGCTCAGTGGATAAAGCATTTGCTGTAAAGCTTGAGGACAGAGTTCACATCTCCAGACCTCTCCCCTCCCCCAGCCCCATTCCCCAAGCCAGATGCAGAGAACAAGCATCTGCCCTCCAAGTCTTCCTATGGCGAGACAGTAGCAGGCTCCCCAGAAGACGCTGGCCAGCGAGCCTGCCTTACTCAGCAGTGAGCATCCATCAAGTGCCCATGCCTCAGACAGACACCTGCAGTTGCCCTCTGACCTCCACATGGACGCCGTGGCAAACACATACCCACCTTCGCTCACTGTACACACACATACCCTACACAAAGTTGATGGTAAACAAAATGCTGAGAGAATCCATACACTGATACAAATGTCATTCCGGCACTCAGGAGGGGAAGGTCGGAGGATTGGAGGTGCAGTCTAGCCTGGGCTACATAGGAGAACCCAGTTTTAAAGAAGCAAAGTCAAAGCAACCAACAAAAGAAATGCTGGGAGAGAAGGCAAGGGCAGAGCTAGGGTTAAGTGCAGCAGCTGCCCAACAAACGTGGCCGCACACCACCAGCCAGCACTGTACCACCCGCCAGCACTGTGTCCTCTACAAGACACCACTGGTAGAGAAAAATCACACTTCCTGTAAAGCATATGTGAGAAAGACATAGAGGAGGGCCTGGTGGCTCAGGTCTGCCAATCTCAACTATTTGGAAGACCAAAGCAGAAAAGCTGCAAGTTCGAGGCCCACTGAGGGGCAGAATGAACTCAAGGCAAGCCTGGCAAGACAGTAAGAGCCTATCTCAAAATTACAAGCACAAACAACAGTTGAGCTTACAGCTAAGTAGAGCACTTTCCCAGCCTGGGGGAGACTCAGTCCTCAGTGCTGGGGGAAGAAAAGGGGAACGTGATAGTTCTGAGGTGTAGCAATCACCAGAAGGAAAGCCCGAAGGCTTTTTAATTTTAACTTTTTATTTATTTTTTTTTTAGTTTTTGCTATTTTTCATGTAATCTATTGGTTTTTTTGAGACACAGATTAGAAATGCATTCTAGAGCCAGAGAGATGGCTTAGTGATCAAGAACACTGGCTCTCCCCCAGACCTCAATCTGATTCCCAGCCCCCATATCATCACTCACAAAGATCTATATAATTCCAGTGCCAGGGAATTTGACACCCTCTTCTGGCCCCTTCTGGTACTGCATGCATACAGTGCAACACACATACACACACACAAATAAATATTAGGCTGGAGAGATGGTTCAGCCATTAAAGGCTAGGCTCACAATCAAAAATATGAAAATAAATATATTGAAAGAAGAAGCAATTTTTTTGATTCTTTGGGACAGGGTTTCTCTGTGTAGCCCTGGCTGTCCTGGAACTCAATTTGTAGACCAGGCTGGCCTCAAACTCAGAAATCCGCCTGCCTCTGCCTCCCGAGTGCTGGGATTAAAGGCGTGCACCACCACGCCTGGCTGAAAGAAGAAGCATATTGAGAGGCCTCTGAAGGAGGATCGTTGATTTAGTTTACATATCGTGACAGTGTTGCAAAGCAACATAACCCACTGAAGGAACAAGGATGTGCTTGTTGGTATCTGAAGGACGGCAAGGATGGACTTCCTGAGACTCACTCAGGAATCAGAGCTCGGATGTAGGAGGACTGGCCACATGCTTTACAGTACCCAGTACACAAAGGGGAAATGGGGTCCCCTTACTAAGAAGTTATTAAGATTTTCCAGATGAGGGCCAGAGAGCATTAAACCAAGCAGGGGGCCTTCATTAACACAAGGCCCACTGCAAACCCAAAGGTCATGTGGTTTTAGCTGAGTTCGCTTTGGGGCAGAGTTGATTAAGACAACCGAACAGTTCAACTCCAATCCACTCATTGGCCATGTGCTGAAACATGTTCATTTGTTAAAGCTTGGGGGCACAAACATGCAAGCGCTTTTCAGATCTCTGTGTGGTGGGTTGGGGAGATGCCTGAGAGGGCAAGAGCACTTACTCTGCAAGCACGAGGGCGTGAGTTTGAATCTCACCACCCATGTTATAAAAGCCAGCTATGTAACCTCATAACTGAGAGGCAGAGGCAGAAGGAGGAGCCCCGGAACTTGCTGGCAAGCCACTTTGGCCTCATGGCAGGCACTCTGGCTCAGTGAGATTGTGTTTCAAGGTAATACCACCCAGAGCAATAGAACACACAGACCTTCTGACACCCTGCTTTGGCCTCCAAATGCAAACACGAGGGCACGCGCACTCACATGCTCGCACCATGCATATACAACACACAGCATCTCTGGATGGCTGAATTTGCTGGCATCTCCCTGGGCCTCGGCAAGCCACATGACCAGCAGCTCAGGGAGTGGATGGGTGTTAAAACAAAGGGCAGAAATGCAAGGATCCCCCCATCTCACTCCACAACTCAGAAACAGACACGTCTGAGTGCTAAGCCGCCTGGTGCTTTGCTTGCTAGGGATGGATCCTGTTAACAGTCCAAAGCCTGATTTGAAGCAGGCATTGAAGATGGTGAAGATTGTTAGCCACCACCTCCTCCCCAGAGGGTGTTCCTTTTCCAAGTATCCGGTGAAGCACCGGGTGGTGTGACTCATGCTTTTTTGACACCAACGCACATTAGCTGTCCAGTGGGGACAATACTCATGAGAATAATCGAAAGGAAAGAGGTGTTACAATTTCTGTATAAGCATTAACAATGCCAAAGAAATCACAGGCCTGGTCCTTGTCTTTGTCAGAGGTGGGAAGAAATGTTATCTCTGATTTCAAGTGGTGTGTCAACACGCTGTGGTCATCGGCTTGGAGAGACAGACTGGCATAATAGGACATTCAGTACCGAGGATAAGACACCAGGAAATTGAACTCATTGCAGGAGGAGGCTTTGGCAGCTGGGCAAACACTTTCCAAACACTTGGCTTCTTTGTTCTTTGGTAAAGAAAAGACATATTATCTAATGTACTAGGGTATGTATTTAAGAGCTGTACAAAATACCAGGAAATGTGAAGAAGGTCTTTTCAGTGATGAACCCAAACAAAAATACACTAGAAACTTATTTGCAACTAGCCACCTGCCTGGTTAAAACATCTAACCTCTCAGCCTTGGAGTGAGGTGTGTCCTTAGCTGCTAATGAAAAGCTAAGTCTTCCATTGAACTTTACCACTATTTCTTGGTCAGTGTGGAACCAACTGTTGGGGTCATCGAACATTTGCTGCCTTATTTAAAAGCAAATAGTTGTCAATACATTCTAATTTAATAGAAAAAAAATGGGATCTGTCATTAGCCCAGACATAGGCACAGAGAAAAAGACAAAGGTAGGTATAAACAGATGTATACACACACACACACACACACACACACACACACACGTGTATGCATTCACATACATACAGGTGCACATGGGGGGGGGATGTGCACACACATGTGTGTGCATGTGTAAAGAGGCCAGAGGCTAGCATCTGGTGTCTCCCTTGTTCACTCACAACCTTACATACTGAGACAAAGTCTCTCAGAGTCTCCCAAAGCTTACTGATTTGGCTAGTATAGCTAGCTGGCTTGCTCTGGGGAACCTCTGTCTCTGCCTGCCAGACGGTAGGACTATGCAGAGGTTACCATATGCACCTGGCATTGCATAGGTATTATAGAGCCACATCCCACCCACCCCTCAGACCTGCTCAGCAAGCACTTTACCCACTGAACCACCGCCCAAGGCCTAAATAAAAATTTTTAAAGATTTAAAAATTTATTTCATTTTTTATGTGCACGTGTGTGCACCACATGTATGCAGGTACTCATGGAAACCATATGAGGCCATCAGTTACAAGCAGTGGGTGAGCTGCCTGAAATGGACTAGGAATCAAAGCAGAAAGAACAGTGATCATTCTTAGCTACTGGCTAACTCCACAGCCCTATATATAATTACTTGAATTTGTTTTCTTATCATTTTTAATTGTATGTAGATGTGTCTCTGCATGTGGGTGTATGCACATGAATGCAGGTGCCTACAGAGGCTAGAGAAACATTCAAAGATTCTTTCCCCCTTAACATGAACTTAAGAGGTTGCAAGAGTACTGTTATTGGGAAAATCTTGAAACCACAGAAAATTCACAGAGACAGTGCTGAGGTAAGGGACCTAAAAAAAGAACTTGAACGGCCAGAACGAGCGGGGCCAAACCGGAGCAAGCGGAGCCGATCGGAGCGAGCAGGGCTGGCTGGAACAAGCGGGGGGGGGGGGGGGGGGGGGGGGGGGGGGGGGGGGGGGGGGGGGGGGGGGGGGGGGGGGGGGGGGGGGGGGGGGGGGGGGGGGGGGGGGGGGGGGGGGGGGGGGG